>JAPSES010000115.1:11267618-11285929 GCA_029822895.1 Maxillicosta whitleyi
GACGAACTCTAGGTGGAAAATAGAGCCCCGCAGCTGTGGTTTATAAGCACTTTACTGAGACAGGTTTCATTTTGAATGTACTACCTTATGTGTCACTTTAATAGGATTGAGTTTGGATGTAAAATGTTTTATTTTGCAAATTTCAAAGGAAAAATTCAAAGAGGTGGTAACTTCATAATGTTCCAAACTTATTACAAATGTTCAATGTGTGCACCCCTTGTGATGCAGCACACATCCAATTGGTAGTGCAGTCCTTTTTGCCGACACAAACAGCCTTCCTCTTGAAACTTCTCATGCTACATCCAAATCTGCTTCAGTATTGGCGCTTGTTTATGAAATTTCGTGTTGCACATTCACATTTGACTGAGTTTGGACGTACTTCAATACACATAACACCTTTTCCTTTGCAGTAAACAGCATGTTTATTCCTGAAAGTGGAACAATAAAAATGATTACCCTTTTTTGAGAAAAAAGAGCAAACGCAATTTTAAACTAATTATTAGGTAATGAAATCATGTCAGATGTTTTGGGACACCCTGTATATCTGTATATACTGTCAACATGTTTGCATTTGTTCTGCCTGGGGGTCATGTCAGCTGCATGGGTTTGAATATCAGAGGTATCATCTACATTTTCAATGTAACACCAGCAGAGTAACTTAATCAAGTCATGTGTCTGAAATCCAAAACATGACGTACATTTTCTATTCTTCAGCATATTAATACTAGATGTTCTTTAAATGATCAAAAACAAAATGGGCCTCAGGTTTGTCTCCCCCTCTAAATACAGGGCACAAGACATCTGAGTCCATTACATCAAAATCTATGCATGCACCGACATGCAAATATATAATATTAATTTATATTCATAGCTCATTTCTTTTTCAGATCAATGCATCATTTATGAGATTGAAGATCCATGATGTATAACCACAGCCATATACACTTAAATACATAAGGAAAAAACTACCACTGTTTGTAGTGTTGATCTGGCTTGTGGTAATGGCTCAGGAAGAGGGACATATTTAGCAATCAAACATTTATGAGTAAGATGCCAGAGCTAGAGAGAGAGATATATAAAAGGGATTCATGAAAACACACTGCACAAAGTGGAATTTAAGTACACATACACAAACGATTTGGCATTCAAGTACAAACAATGCAGTGTTAACAAGACACAAAAGGCAGAGCAGGAAAAAAGCATAGGGCGCATATGAATAAAAGAGAAGGGACTGAGGAAGAGAAAGAAAAATTCAGAGTGGAGAGTGAGAAGAGATATGAGGTGACTGTAGTAGTTCTTGTTGACAAAGCTCTGTACTCCAAAGCCAAGATCTACTGAAAATCATTTCCCGCATAAACACCTTCAGGTTAGGGGACTTATATGAGAGGTATTTCTTTCATATTGTGTTTTCCTTCCTCAATCCCTTTCTTTTTTTATCTTTCTGTTGCTATGCATTCCTTTCACTCACTGCCTGTCTGTTGTCTCTCTCACTCAACACCCACATTGCTGGTGTCTGGTGTACTTTCCGCAATTTCAATCCCTGTCACTTTTTTTTCTGTCAGTGTCACTGCAGAACACAATCAAATGAGGTGATCTGCATGGAGCTGACACTGAGTCAGAAAAAAAACTTCAGAAACTACATGCAAAAAGGCCCCAGACAATATGTCCAATATGAGATGCTCTAGGTCAGAGGGAATCCATTCACAGGTTATTTTCTCAGCCTTGTCCACCTGTTGAGTCCCCATCTGTTTTTCCTACTGCTATATCTATTTATCCATCTGTCTCAAGTTTCTTTTCCAAGGCTGCTTACTTTTTGCTGTCTTTTCCTTTGCATTTCTTAATCTTTCCCTACACTTTTGAGAGTATATCGGTTTTTGCTTTATGCCTAATGCAATCACAGAGATATTGTGGGTGTACTGTAATGTTCACGGTTGAACACAAACAAAAACAATAAAGCAATAAAGTACGTTATGTGGACAAAAATACTGGGATTCGACATCTACAGCTGGAAGGATTCTAACATTATAATTATGCTAATAAAAATGATCAAGTCAGTTGCTGCCGATCATATGAGCAAATTTCCTCATTTTAGGACCAACAAACTGGGGCACCACTACCAATTTTGAGTTCTATAAAAGGTAAACGTTGTGGAGGTGTGTTCCACAAGTGCCATAACTCTTATGAAACTGAAAGTGAAACTTAACTTTGGACGTCTGACTCCTGGCTTCCATGCCTGTCTTTTTCTCCGGAGCTTATACACATTTTTCACAACTTCTAATCTATATCCACTGGGCCCCCTGGGAATGCTGAGCCCCATGAATTTACTCCCCTTTACAATGCCCCAGCCAATAAAGGATTATTAATACACATTATGTACATACTTGTTTTAAGTTTATACACTGATTCTTGTTGTTGAATGAGAGTTGGTGAAAACAGAGGATTAGTTGTGGTTTGAATGCATATTTAGTGTTAGAATGTATAAATATTTCAGGAATCTAAAGATGGAACATTTAAAACAATCCATCCATCCTGTGTACATACAAGTGAAAGCGGGGTAGACCCTGGACGTGCCCCCAGTTAATCACAGGGTTGACATACACAGATGAACAACCACTACCTCTCAAATTCACACTCATGGGCTACTTAGACTGACTAATCGACCTATAAAGTCCATATCTACGGATGGTGTGACGAAGCTGGGGTGCTAGGAGAGAATACACGTAGAAACGGAGAGAACATGCAAAATCCACATGGAAAAGGTAAACACTGCCATGACATTTTTCCCAACTTAAACTTAACTTTTGTCATCTACTTGTTGCCCATTTCTATTGTAGGTCATTCATTTATCAGACGGGAAGTGTTTGTTTACCCGCTTGACTAGTTTCAGCTACTTCGTGTGGCCTTCGTCAGAAGCATCGCCGCCTTAGCAGCCTACAAGACGTGTCACATTATTATTACACATTGTGACGCTTCTGACAAAGGCCACAGGAAGTAGTTGAAACTAGTCAAGCGGGTAAACAAACACTACACCTATCTTTTAGTTTATTTAGTTTTCTTTTGTATCAGACACATAATCAGTTATGTATCAGCTCATTTATTTATTTAACCTTTATTTAACTAGGAAAAGAAACCCATTGAGATTAAAAATCTCTTTTGCAAGGGTGTCCTGGCCAAGATGCAGCACAAGATTGCAGCAATTCCAGTTTACAGGGGTCTGATGTAAAATATTAAAAGTCCAATAAAACCAAATAAGACAAAAGAAATAAGAAATAATTTAAAACGGTTACAAATCAGAGATGCTGTCTCATACCTGACATGTTTCAGTGGTAAACTTCCGTCTTCATCAAAGGTCCTATAATGAAGACGCAAGTTTACTGTCGAAACATGTCAGGCAAGGACAACTAAATAAACTTTAAGAACATAGACACTTTGTTGGATTACAAACCCTGTCTGATGAAATGAATGATCTACAATAACTCTAAGTGGAAGACAGTATGAAACTTTACCAGATATTTGTGGCCCAGCTCCCTGTTAGTGAGGAATCCTTGGTCCCAATATTGTTGTCCATATGGGGTCGTACCTTTCTGTGAGATGGTCTCAAGCAAACAGTGTTTTCAGATGTTCATCATTTACATTACATCTGGCAGCGCTGCTAACACTTTACAATGAGGACATGATGCCACAAACAGCCTCCCTTTCTCCTTTTCTCTTACTGTTCTTTTATCATGCTCCCTTGTCCATCCTCTGATACGCCATACTTCTTTCAAGGTTGGTTCAAAAGCTTTACTTACAGTGACAGATAATTGAGCTGGACTGACAGTCTAACAACATATAATAATTGTGTGGGTTGTATCTGTAACTTCTGCAGGCTAATAACAGCTTTACATTACCTTATGAACAAATAGAGTCTGCTCTAAAGCATTTATTACCATCTTTTTATTTAAGGTGTAGTATACATCCATTATATATTCTATATGTTTTATTCCTTTGTTACAGGTAACAGCTAAGCTTGAATGGAATATTCTTATTGTGGTTTTTTTAGCTAAAACAAGAGAGAAAGAGAGATACAATCATTCATTAGCATTCTGTAAGGATAAATATACTAGTGTAGAAATAATAAATAATAAGTACCTTTAATGTTAACTCAGAAAATAATAAAATTTGTGTAATTAAAGCTACGAGACTGTATAGGCAAAAGTATTTGGGCACATTGAATTCAAGTGTTTCTTTTCTAACATGAGTATGAATATTGATGTTTATAAACAATATGGACAAATATATTGGGAAACATAATGGATACAGCTGTAAGATGTCCTGTTGAGATATAAACATAATTTAAATATCATTATTTTCCTAAGATTAAATGGAAGATTTTTCTTCCCTTGCTAGTTGTGAGGAAAGTAGAGTGGTTAGTTGTGGTAGAAAATGATTATTTCCAGCACAAAGAATATTTTTAGATATTTTAAAAAGGTAGAACATTTAACATCATAGTCATAAAAAATCTGTGTCGAGAGAAATTAAGTAAAAAGTATCTCTGAGGCATTTTGGAAACAAACAATGTAAAAAAAAAACAAAAAAACTAAGCAATGTAAGTGTAGCGACTTCAACAAAAACAAGTTGCTGAGAGACTGAAGACAGGGCTTCAATTTGTCTGATGTGCTTTAGCAGGGAAAAAAATAACCGAGATTCCAAAAATATGCATAAACTTTTATTAATGAATATGAATATATAAGCGACTTATGATAGTGACAAAATAGAAACACAATAGCGACAAAATAGAAACACAATAGCGACAAAATAGCAACAAAATAGCGACACAATAGCGACAAAATAGCAACACAATAGTGACAAAATAGAAACACAATAGTGACAAAATAGCAACAAAATAGCGACACAATAGTGACAAAATAGTGACACAATAGCGACAAAATAGCGACACAATAGAAACACAATAGCGACCAAATAGAAACAAAATAGCGACATAATAGCGACACAATAGTGACAAAATAGCAACACAATAGCAACAAAATAGCGACAAAATAGCAACACAATAGCAGTCAACAAAAACAAAAACAGCGTCCCTGCTCACCCTCTCTCATCACCTCTCCACAGGTGAGCAACTGCCTATATATAAACTTCCCCGCCCATGACTTACTTATGAATAATCAACCAAAATTTTTACCAAACAATAAACAATATCTTAATCAATAAAAAACCCAAATTACATCTAAATTTATTCATGGCTCCTACAGTAAGGTAATGATATTTTTCACACTATAAAACTTTATTATGACATTTGTCATTTTTGTTTCCCAGACTCCTGTTGGAAAACAAACACCTGAATTCAATGTGTCCCATTACTTTTGTCCATACAGTTTATCTAATGCAGTTCTTGTATCCAACCACAAGTTATGAGCTCAGAGTATGGTTTCCAAAGTATCTCTTCCTATCTTTCACAGTCTTTTGCTAATATTAAGTACAGATTATTTTCTCTAATGACCAACTTATTGATAAATGCCGAAACCAGTGGCTGAATCATGCTTCATTTGTAACTGAACCTTATGATCTGTGTTACAAAAGCATAACAGATATGACCATCGGTTACCATAGCTATTGCCAAATCCAACAAAATAGATGACACTCAAGATGCTCAATTTAATCTCATGTTTTTTATATTTTAGTCTTTTTTTTTCTCTCTTTCCTGTTGACTGTGATTCCACTGTGTCTAATCACCTGCTGTTTTACATTCAGACCATTTCCAAGGAATGACTTTGCCTTTCTGAGATGAGAACCTTTTGGCCTTTTTGCTCACTAGCCTCTGAGGTTCAAAGCTGCAAGTCTAGACAGTTAAAATCGGAACCTCTGAACTGTGACACAGTGCAGCATGGGTTGGGCTGGGGTCAAATGGTTCATTTTTACATTCCCTTACACCAATTAAACATTCATAACATTCATTTTGGTGAGTAGATAACGCAGCCGTGTGGAAAAGGCACATAAAATTTCGAGTTTTCACTTCAGTTAGTACAAATGGGAATATGTGGATGCCACAGCAAACATATAAACATTCTATTTTCTGAGCAGTGCTGGTTTGATCAGAATGAATGGATTACTTAACTGTGATGCCATTTGGTACATCCCTCATGAGTTCAGTACAATATCATTGCTGCGCATTCCAAAATAAATATTAACAGTACTTTTAACCATGCAAACACATCCCAGTAGGCTGGTTACACATTCATGTCATAACGCAGAGAATATTTCAAAATAAATAAGTTAAAAATTAGAATCCGAAACCAATGTGTTTTCTGCCTGGTCACTCCGTCCTGTTTATTTCCTGTGCATGTTACAGAAAGAAATGCTGCTTTTTCAAACAACCACTTCAGTCTCTGATAGTCAGACATGCCTCGCATCAAAAAGCCTTCTTTAGATCAGTACATAACACTCAAGACAATGACATGGCTCCTTCTTCAATGGACAATTAAGAGAAATCCAAATAAAATACATTTTCAGTTTTTCCCCTGAATCATAAACTGGACAAATACACTTTGTATCAGTCTGTGTCAGCAACCAAACATTTAGCAGCTCTGATTTCATCACAAATAGATTTTCTTTGATACTGCAAACACAGATTTTTTTCACTAAAATAAGCATGTTTAATTTCACAATGGTTTACGCTATATCTCATCTGTCCAGACATATTTATGTTCCTTGCTGGTTGTTGTTTTTTTTTTCCCCCTTCAGAAATACAATATCAATTTTCTGTAAATGAACAAACTCATTAAACTATTAAATGCTGATGCTTTAACTCTTTCCATCCTCACTGACAGTGACGCTGCTGTCCTCGATTTCATTGTAGTGCTTTTATACTACATCAACTGTAGATCTCATTTGGGCATGAAACAGCACCAAAGCAGAAGTAAATCAAACAAAGAAACTATTGTTGTTATTCCTGCCTCATAGTATTACTTGTCTCTGAGGTATGTCTTCAAACCATTTCATCCCAATTCCAAAGGAGGTAATTACTGTTGGATGAAATCTAATAATTAATATAATATATGCTTATTAACATGTGTGTCAACCGCATAATTGCCTTGATCAGGGTTCTGGCTACTGAAATAGGACAGGAGGCTCCAAATTATACCACGCAGTTGGACAGCAACAGTGGCACCTGTGCTCCCAATGGGACATGAAAAAATTGGGAACGTGTTCATTTTCACCCGCAAGTGCATTTTTGTTTCCTGGTAATCTGCATTTGTGACAACCAGAAAATCTGCGAGACTAAAAAATCACCTAAGATATGCATAAACACTGTAGTCAATTAAACATGACAGAGTCCGGATGTGTCTGTGCATCATCTGAAATATGAGACGTCAGGGATGCTTACCGATTCACTTCCTGTAACAAAATCAGCATGAGGGCAGAATTCCACTCATGTAGAGCTAATACTGCTGACTCAGATTATGAGGCTTCACATAGGAGAGAAGGGTAGAGGCAAAGAGGAAGGGGAAGTTGTCTGCTTATAAGTGCAAATGTTAAGAGATACAGTGTGAGTAATATAATATACTTCTAATGCACACAATAGCAGTAACCAGCAAATAAACATGCCTGTGTGGTTATTAAGTCAGATACCATAAATCCCAATAAATTCTCAAATAGCATAATTCCTAACACATATCTAGAGACATGCACACATCATTTGATCATGTAAGGTGAAATACATACTGGAATACTGTTATTAACAAAACTGAATTTCCAATTATGCACATGAATCATGTAAGTGAAATGTATTATTTGGCTGAATTTATTATATTAGCTTGTAAAACACTGTTCACCATTATATGCTTGTATATAAGATGATGCTGTTCTTTAAAACTCCAGAGGATTGTTATCAAATCTAAGGGAATCATTGATTTAAACATCCCTCTGTGAGGATGCCTCTGTAATGGGAGCCATTTCCTGGCATCCTTTCATTGGCTAATGGTAAAGATCAATGCTAATCATTGTTGGCATAATGAAGGACTGGACCCTCCATCATCACGACATTAGAGGAAAAGGCTATCTTGGGACAGTTGAAAAATGTAAAAAGGGCCAATACTACTGTGGAGCTAAAGAAAAAGCAACCACTTTTACTTTTTTGGCCTTAAAGTTTAGCTAAAACAACACATTGTGAAGTCACACTCCCATCAATTTTCCCCCCTGTTACCCCCATAAATACTTTGTGGAGAAGTTGTTCGCTTTTACTGTAGCTATTGTTATCAAGGTCTACGAACTGTCTTGTTAACTGAAAGACTATCTGTGTATCCGACAGCAAGAAATCAGTGAAATACTTCTATTCAAGTCCAGTATCCAATGCTGCACCTATCTGCACTACCTGGCCCAAAAAAGGCTCCCATACAAACTTTATTTAGATCACTTAAATTTTAATTACAGTGCATGTGCTTATGCCTTGCAATATTTATGCAATGTCACAATAAATGCCACACCTTTTATTTCTGTCCAGACTTCGTTTTAGGCCAAAACCTTGCATTAATAATGGGAGAGTCAGGCCACGTTGTAAAGTGTTCACCAGTACATCCCAAAGATGCCAAATGGGTTTCAACCTATACTGCGTCTTTACGGACTGGAACTACATCGGCAAATGGACGTCCATCAGTCCTGGTGTATTTACAGCCTCTGTGTCCATGGGAGTGGGTCTCTCCTTCTCTGTGGTTCTCTCTTTTTTCATCTCCTCTCCTTTTTTAAAACTGAATCTGGACTCTGCGTTGGCCAACCCACATATTATTAGCCTCATAACATCATTGCCTATGTCATATTTTTGGCCAAATAATGGTATCTACATAAAATTAAGCTGCAAGCGACTGGGTAGCTCAGTGGTTAACGCCACTGACTTGGGTGCGGAAGATGGCCAGTTCGAGACCCAGGTGATCCCTTAGAAAAGGTTGTTTACGCTATACATCCCAATGTGGCCACAAGGGGGCACAAGACTTATCGTGCCAGGTTGTGTCAGGAAGGGCATCCAACGTAATAAAAATCAACATGTGAAGGTGATTCGGTGTGGCGACCCCGGAATGGAAAAAGTTCAAAGAAGTCATCACATAAAATTAAGCTGCAGTGTTAGGAGAGTAAAGTTATGTAGATGTCACAACTTGACCAAAAAATATGACAGACAATTATGCTAGAAGGCTAATGATATGAAAATGAGGTTTCATGTTCCCTGAACTACTGCTTCATGAGGTCTAAGGACCCCACTGAACTCTAGCATTGTCCAATCTTTGTGCTGATAGTGGTTTAAGAAATGAGGAGCTAATGTTTCCACCAGGTCAGGGCAAATAGCTGAAACATATTCATCACTGCAGAAATGCTTAGTTAAATTAAAGTTGGGACCTCTTTTGGGCTGGCTGTATATTTTAACTATGACGTTATAACAAAACAAGAAAAAAATAAATCATGGAAGCAGTGATCTGACGCAAAACAAGCTAACTTAACAAAAACATTCAGATGTCTAACTGCTCTTTCTATTGTAACACTAGAGATTATTCACCATTTCTCTTTTTCATAAACTGCATTGTAAGATTGTGCCATGGGAAAAGACAGTATAACAGAAATGCAGATGCCTCATGAGCTGGTTTTGGAAAACTACATGTGATGCTTTAGTTAAGAGACTGGGTATACAACAAATAAATGTTGCAGAGTAAACAGCTGAACAACAAACGTCAGCTTGAACCTCAGAACCGCAGTCACTCCGAGTAGTGATAAGCGATTGCTCAAACAATTTCTTTGTTGCATCAGGATGTTCTGAGGTGAGAGAACTAAAATGTAAGGAAATATTCTGAATCTAAAACTTGACATTGATATTGCAACGTTTGTGAAGAAATTTAGAATTACAGCAAGGACTTTTAACATCAGTCTATTTTGGTTAAGAGTCTTCTCTTTCTGTCACTCTGTCTCAGCTTCGGTACCTAACCTCAACCATCGCATTGTCATTGTACACACGATTTGAGCCTGGAAGAATTTAACAATCCTAAGAAGATTTGATAAATTATATTGCACCTGCAGGAAAGTCCATATAATTAAATTCACTCGAAATTAAGAAAAATGAATATATTGTCTTTCATTCTTATATGTCACACTCGTACACTTAATTTACATTTTCCCTCAAGTAATTTGTCATTTTTTTTCTATGCATCCCTCTCATCTCAGACCTTCAGTCCATACCCCAGAGGGTGGCAGGAGATGTTTTTGTCCTTCATCTGACACGTTGTGTTTCAGTGATTTATACCTCTGCACCTCCATTCTCTCCTACCTCCCATTGTGTGTCGTCTTATCCCATTCACTTCCACTTCTTTGGAGCTTTTGCTCACAGTTCTTTTCTTTTTTGTGCTACATCATACACTTGCAAGTCCAGGGATATGCCCATGCACATTGAGAAATAGCCCCGAGCGCCACTACATTTAGGGGAGAGGTCTCTAATCCTGTCCCAGGGAGAGTGGGCCCGCTGGGGGATTAGAGTAGGGCTGTTGGTGGCTCAAAAGATGGAGGGCAGCGAGGAGTAGATAGAGCCAGAGATAGAGAATGAGGACCGAGCCTTTTCAAATAGACATAGAGATGCAGGTAAAACTCTAATAGCACTCAATTTGAATGAGTCAGTGCATGAGATATAAACAAACGTCGCGACCTTCTTCCCACTTGGGTGCTGTCATCAATAATTTCTCTACTGTTTAGTATTTTCTTTCAGGTTTTTTTGGGTTTTTTTTTTTTGGCAAACAGCAATGGACAAGGGCACCAGACAGTGTTTTCCTATTCCAACCTTACCACGTCTGATATAAACAATATAAAGTGCACATCGCTCAAATGAGACTTGAATGAAAATAAGTACAAGTAGACTCATTAGGTGTGTGCAGGTGTGCATAGAGAAGGAAATCATGTCTCCGTCATCATGTTACACTGATCTCATTCTCTATGTTCTTGCAGCATAGATGCAGAAGTCAGTCTGCCCTGCATGTTAATGTATTAAAGCTCTACAAACATTTAAAGTCCTTTTCATATTCATACATACATTCACAAGCATAGACCCCAAATTTGAGTCATTACTTATAGTTTTTTAAGTTTCTTTCCAAGTAAGTATTATAGAACAAAGTGTTTTCTTTTGTATTTTTCCACCTCCCTTCTCCTGTTTTCACGTCTCCCACGCTCGTATTACTTTGTGACAGGTAACAGCATGTGTGCCAGCCTTCCCTTTGATATGGAACATCAGGAACGGTTTCACCGCACCGCCAAACACGGTAGTGTCTGAACAGCATTCAAAGGAAGGCCACTGTCATATGCCTGCTGCTTTGCTTACATGACTTACACGTTCAGACGGTGTCACCATATACACACTTCTGTTAAGCAGCACAACAATAGGAAAAGTACACATTGTTTGTATGAGTCTACCACGTCAAATTGAATACTAAGTAGGGACGGTGCCAAAACTTAGTAATAAACAAGCCTTGGGGATTAATTAGACTGGGATACTGATAACTTCTAATCTTATTGGTTTTCCTATCAGTACACAAAAAATTAAGAAAATAGATTTTTCCTATTTATTACCGCTACATAAAGTTCTCCTTGCAATTATTATTTTTTTCCCACTAACTCCATCTTAGTCTAATGCTTTTTTTTTTTTGCCATTTTCGATCCAGATGAGAAGCCTCTTTATTGAGGCAGTGTGTGAGGGGTGGGGGCAGCTTTCTGACACTCTCACATTGCAGGTCTGTGCAGAGCAAACACACACAGACGTACTTCTCTTAGTGGCAGCCGCTGGTGTTCACAGAGATCTGAGCAGTAAAGTGTTCATTTGTTGTGCAACTAGTACTTTGCACATTCAGGCAGAAACATGAACAATCAGTCGCAATTTCTAACAAAGTCCAGCAAATACGGGCGGAAATATGCATAGTTTGCTCAGCTTACAGTTGATCTCTTGTTTTGCCATTTATTTAATATGTAACAGCAGCCTGGAGCCCAAATAAGAACACAAGGTGATGATTAAAAGTGACCATTAGCCAGATGATTGTATCACAATGGCCCCATTCATAAATTTAATCAGAAATGGACAGAGCATCATCTGAGCTATTCAGAAATTCACAGTTACAGAGCTCAGTGCAGAGGTGGATTTAGGGATTTGCAGGCTGCAGGCAAACTTACCACACTGTAAAACCACTGCTGAATTTCTGTGGGTGTGAAACTATGAAATGGACATGATGATGCATTTAAGTTGTTCACTCCTTTGGCAAAGAAAGAAAAAATGTAATTAAAATTATTTAGGAATATGGAAATAAGATGGTGGATATGCTTTTGTTGTTGCTGTTTTTTGTTATGTTGTGAATGCTTGATGCTGTACACATTAAATTTGAGGTAAACAGGTATTGGGTGCAAAGAATAGGCGAAGTGATAAGCTTTTGCTTCTAGCCTACTCCTTTATTTGTTTTTTATCTTTGTTATGCTTATTGTATTAAAAACTGAATTAATCCATTCATTCACTCATTCATACTTACAAACGTAAAGTGAAAAAGACTGTATTTTATTTTGCAGTAAATGAGTGGTTATGATATTTGTTTCCAATTATATTTCAAAATGAAAGTCTGAAGTAGTGATTAGTTTGAATAATGCTCTCACACTTTTCTGCTAAGGATTCTGGGACATACATTAATTATTTATATTAAAACATGAGGAAATAAAGCAATTAGTCTGTTCTCCATTTCAACCATAACCCTATGCCAACAAAAGGAACCAATCAATAACCAATACCAATACTGAAATGATCAGTCAGCAATACTGTTAAGTGTAGCACCCATCCCTAAAAATAAACACCAATATTACATTTTTACCCCAACTGCAAATGCTTAAAATATAATTACACCTATTCAAATGAGACATTTATTGCATAGTATTATGCATTTCACCTAGAGCAAGTAAACATACTTGATCTTTCTATTGACTGTTTAGATGATATATTATGCTTTCTGTATAATAATCAGCCATTTGTGCTCTTTAATTGCATGAAATCACCAAATTATACTTTAAATATAGTATTAATTTGCTTTGGCTGTGATTTTGTTATGATGACTTAAAATATTTCCAGGTGCTAGACTCATAATTTTGTACAATATAATACTTATAATATAATACAATTAACCTTTGGACCATATGCATTACACTAAACTACAATCCAAATGACCACAGAAATGGGGATGTTAACAGCAGCTTAACCTATTCGAACCACACCGATTTTGTGGCCATAAATGATATGTGTGTGTGTGTGTGTGTGTGGGGGGGGGATGACAGCTGGCTGTGTGTGCAGGATTTAAACCCAAGCCGAATGCAGATGATGGGTTTAATCCTGCCGTTCAGTAGGTCACACTGAGGATAGCTTCTGGGTTTTAAAGCTGACCACAGTAATACACATCATCAGCAAAACGGTGTGTTAAATGTATCTGCTTGGAAGTGCTTTTACTATCACATAACATGGCAAAAATACTGCAACTGCTTTTACTTATGCAATATGCAATATGCTTGAGGAAAAATAGCATTAATTGTGCAATACTTAAACTGCAAACAGATCAAGAAACAACAGAAGGCTAAGAAAAAGTACGAAAGAGTAAAAAAAAAAAAAGCACTAGGCTTGTAAAAAAACGGAATCAGAATAGCAGAACAATGGGTTAGAGGAAAAAATGAGGTAGAGAGAAGCGTAAGAGTGGTCTGCTCTGTGTCTGACCCCTGTTACACGAGCCTCCCAACAACACTAGAAACCTGTTAACAACAGGAGTCCATTTAGCTTGGAGTGACTACAGGAATGGTTTTGAACGAGGCTGCACACCACCCTTTCCATTAGTCACAAAGGGATGTTCACACAATATGTCAAGGAGTGCACATGCAAATATACACCAGGAAAAACAAACACAGGCACCCAAAAATACTTTCAGGGGGAAAAAAAACCCAGTATGCACCCTCTTTCTATGAGGTTAAGAATGTTCACCCCCTCATCCATTTAGCCATCCTCAGCTGCTGAATTCCTTTCAGAAAATTTACAAGGAAAGGGTTCAAAATAGAGAGCCATGCTGGAGATGGGGACATACATCCTCAGAGGAAATCAGCTGTAAGCCCAAGAAACAACACAGGAGAGAAGAGTAAAGTGGATGCAGGAGAGTGGAAAACAGAATAAAGTATGAGAAGAGAAATAAACTGAGCTGTGATACAAATCTGAAATGAGATGAGTACAATATCATATTTTTTTTCCCCTCTCCAGACAAGGTTATTTTACACCTTCAGAACAGAATGTAGAGTGAGTTCACTGCAAAACTGTCAATGGGATAAAACCTGCTCAAATGCATGTGGATACAGATATATGTAACACTATAACTACTGCACTGGTGATGAGGTTACTAGATCTGGGACATTGGAAATACACCACTGAGCCTTTTTGAGGTGTTGCTGGTCTAATTCTGTTGAGGGGATGTACTTGAATCATAATGCAAATGATTTACTTGTACACTAAAAAGACAGAGTAGGTCACTAAATATCACTTTGAAATTCATTTGGAGAAGAGCATCATGCTGTCAAATTCAAGTGGCTTTTATATAAGTGGTTAATTTAGGTTAAAAGATACATCCTTGAATTCTGAGAGGCACTCTGCATAATTTAGAATCAATTTAATGACAGGTTAGGTGTAAGAGAGCATTGGTTATATCATCTTATCTAAAATGTGTAGTATTCGAAGGGAATTCTGTGACAGTTGCGGACTTATTTCCTTTTTTTTCCCCGTGTATTTTCACATTGATGCCAGTAGTCATATCTTCAACACACTGCTAAAAAGGAAGAGCTATGATGAAATGAGAATGGAGGAACAATATCAGACTCAGTCCTCTAAAAACGAATAGAGTGACTAACAAAACCTGGCTCTGCTAATAACAGGTTGTGTATTCAGTGGAAGCACAAACCACCAAAGCTACTGGCAATAGCTGCATTTTTTCCCAATTTGTAACAAGCAACAGAAAAAAAAAAAAAAAATGCACACGTTGAGAGATTCATTTGCAGATGGAATACACAGTAATATACCACCTCGTGCAATCACACATACGCAATTAACACTTGACATATTGATACACATGCATCCATTCTTCAGGCATCCATAATCAGACACTTTGCCTTGCAGCTACTGACCCCTTTCAAATTGTATTAATGATGACTACTAATAGAGGTCAGCACTACATATATATGTATGTATGTCTATTGATAGTGCTTATATCTATACAGCTTTGGGAAAAAAAATCAGAGACAACTACAATTTCCTGTGAAATCAGCATATGTGCATGTATGACAGACATTTAATAACTGTGTCTGTTGAATTGCAACACAATTCCAACACCATCCCACCTTATTCTACTGAATAAACACCTGATCCATGTCTTATTTAAGAAGAAGTATAAACACCACTACTATGGCCATCACTATTTTCTTACAATAGGCAAAAACAGTGTAATTCGTACAGCAAAAGTAACTGAAATTAAAAAAAAAAAAAATGCTATTGTAAACTACTGGACTTCTGCTCTGACAATGTACCCAAACTCTGAGGACTAGTTTTTTCATTCAGCATAATGCTCCTGACCTCAGCAAGGTCAATAAAGGTGTGGATGACAGACCACCAGACGCAGACCCTGTCATGACCAACCCGATCTCCAGACCTGAACCCACTTTGAAAACTTCTGGAGGAAGATGGAAGGTCACAAGCCATGGAACATTGCTGAGCTTCTTCAATTTCTATGCCAGGAGCTACATAAAGTCATCCAGTGGGAAGACATGTGAAAGCTATCACTGAAAATCAGGGTCATTCCACCAAATATTAAAGTGTGAACTTTTCTGAAGTTACAACATATTGTATCATTTAGTAATGAATATGAACTGGTTTTGTTTACACCATTTGAGGTCTGAAAATAGCTACATTTTTTGGTTATTTTGACCACCATCTGCAAATACATGCTCTAAATCAGGGGTGTCAAACTCATTTTTGTTCAAGGGCCACATTCAATTAAATTTGGTCTGCAGTGGGCCGGACCAGTGAAATAATAACATAATAATATATAAATAATGTCAACTCCAAACTTTTCTCTATGTTTTAGAGCAAAAAAAAGTAAAATTAAACAATGAAAATGTTTACATCTACAAACTATCCTTTCAAACAATGTGAATAACATGAACAAACTGAAAAATAAGTGTAATTTTAACAATATTCTGCTTCTTATCATTTCCAAATGTTCATTATAAATTACACAGTGGATCTAAAAACACACAGTGACAGGAAGAATATTGAAGAATATTGTTAAAACTGCACTTACTTTTCTTATATTTATATTTATATTTATTCAGATTTACATTTTTGTGAAATTATACTTTGTTTTAGTGTCAATATGTGAAAATATTTACATTTACAAAGAGAAAAAAATTGGAGTTTGGTATTTATAGGTTATTATGATAGTATTTGACTGATCTGACCCAGTTGAGATTATATTGGTCTGTATATGGAACCAGAACTAAAATGATTGTTAATATCTATTTTTGCATTCCACACATCCATTCCAAGGGCTGGACTGGACCCATTGGCGGGCCGCATGTTTGACACCTGTGCTCTAAATAATATTTTATTTGGAATTATATATACGCACAGTCATAATCATAGTCTTTGCATATTTTGAGTACATACAGCTCTAGGGAAAAAAAATACAATGACATACGAGGCAAAAGAGTGCAGAACTACAGACAGTTATGGAGTGCAATAAGAAAACAAAGACACAAATAAAGACAAAGAACCAGAGACAGGGTCTAAGTGATGAGACAGATGAGTGACAGAATGCCAAGGAGAGCGAAGGAGACAGAGACAGAGAAAAGAAAGGTTTCCCTTAATGTTATTCCGGGCTTCAATCCACGCTCATCCTGCTCTGCACTCACGCAATCATCTTAGCAACACACACAAGTGTAAATATCTTTCTGCCCGTCAACCTTGGCCTGACAATCTGACTGCCATGGCAACACTCCACATAGATTTAAACAGGAAAAAAAAGAAAATTGCAGACTCTGGAAATAGTTAAGGAAAATATGGACTGAGGATCAAAATTAACATTACACGTTGGCTGGGAGGTGGCAAGTCATGTGGAGAAGCGAACCTGACAGTGGTTAGAAAAAAACAAAAACAAAGCATGTTTAAAGAAAATAAGAACAGACACAGAAATGAGAGATGTAGACAGACATGGAGAAAAAGCGATAAAGCCTGGGTTTAGACAGGCCTTTATGGGTTCACAGACACACCCTTTGAAGTTGTGAAAGAGATTTGGGGCTTACAACCCTGACAACACTGAGTCGGAAAAAAGACGGAAATTTGATTAAAGTTATGCACACAGACACAAGATACCAGAAATCAAGGCAACACGATCACATCAAAGAAGGATCAGTCACAAAAAAATATGTAAAAAAGGCTCAGACTCCAAGGGGCCTCAGATATTCCATCAATTGATATGAATAATGTGATATTTTTAAAAGTCATTAGTCGGAGGCTTCACATGGCAGACTTCGGGTTTGGCATCATTAACACATCTGTTTGTAGTTGGAATTAATAAATAGCTGTCTTTCCGGACCAGAGCATATGTTCACCATGGCTAAATCAAATAATGAAGAGTCTAAGAACAATAAAAAAAAAAAAAAAAAGTATTTTAGCTTTTACTGTAATGTTATGCTCGACAGAGAAAATAATAAACTGTTCCCCAAGTTGAATGTGGGTCCTCGTGTAAGATTTGTTCAGATCTTTTAGTCTTTCAGTACAACATGTCACTATGATGTTTGAAGAGTAGTTCTCTAATTTTGACATTTGGAAATTGGAGGGTGATGTTGAAAATTAGGTAGGTACAGGTTGGTCCAACTTGTTAAGCACTGAGAATAGTTCTGGGACTCCGCAAACTACTGATGAGCCAGCTGGAGGCATTGTGTGTTTCCACTTGCCACTGCCTATCCATCCAATTAAATCCTACATTCAGTCTTATGGTAGCAACACATACACGTTCTGAAGGCTGAGACTGGAGAAGCAACTGCAGAAAAGTTTGGGGTATAACTATAAATAACTACACTAAAATGATCACTACTGAATCTGAAGCCGCCATACCCATCATTTCTGTGTTAAAATGGATAAAAATTAGAAAAACACTCAGAGAACACAAACCTCCACCAAGCAGCACAGTTCCCCCACATATTGTGACTGACACCCCACAATATTACTCCCACATTTGTTT
>JAPSES010000115.1:11287898-11303547 GCA_029822895.1 Maxillicosta whitleyi
TAACCCAGATACTGAGAAACAAAATTTTTGGCCCCATTGACCCCAATGTTAATGAAAATTTCAAAGTGATCTAGAATTTCTTCCAGATCACCCCCAAAAGTTAATCATTTCTTCCTTGTGCCATTGCCAACAAATCCTGAAGATTTCATCAAAATCTGTCAATAACTTTTTGAGTTATGTTGCTAACAGACAAACAGACAGACAGACATACAGACAGACAAACAAACAAACACCGGCAAAAACATAACCTCCTTGGCGGAGGCAATGACAATGCTAATGGGACAAATGTGTTGTCTTTGGTAACAAAGAAACCAACTGTTTTATTCAATTAAAATGAACTTATAAATATAAAACACTAAATTCCATAGAGACCAATGAGACCAAAGGCAATTATCAGATAAAAATGATCAACAAAACAATCTGAGATTTGATTTTTTTTTTTTTTTTTTTTTTTTTTTTGATCAAAGAAAGGTTTTATTTTGTCTTACGTGCTTAAAAGTCCATGAAAAATGAAGCACTTTATGAATTAGAATGGTCTTCAGAGAGGAGTCCTGATGTTCCGTCCAAAACCTTCACAACGTTCCAAGCTTTACCAGGTGTGATTGTTTGTTTGTGTGTCTGCCAGGAAGAATATGTGAAAACTGCTGCACCAGTTTCATCAAACATGGACCAGGAGGAATTCCACTGAATTCTGGAACACATCCACAGGAGACCAAACTTTTTTTAAATAATGCATAGGCTGTTACAGGACTGTGAAGCTTTGACGCAGGTCTGCACTACCATATATGCTTCTTATTTGAAAGCATTTTATGTTTTGATTAACTTATGACTTAAGATACATGACGTCCATCTATAACAAAAGACCCCTGAACCGTCCCCACTATTTGCCACAGTAGTTGGCGTAGTTTGTCCCCTTGGCTTAAGGAAACTGGAGCACCACAGCTCCGAAACACAAACACACAAAACCTTTTCTTCCCTTACACATGTGCTCTGCTTCATTATTTCCAAGCCCTTCAGGCGTAAATTTGCCTCACAGCAACCGTAGGCTTTATTTGAATAAAATCGATCTACTCTTGATTACGCCGCTGAAAATTGTGTCCACGCATGACAGCGTCACACCCTCAATTTGTTCTAACAAGCAATAAGATGAGAATACAACCCAAAATCCCAACGCTGGCTGCCTAAATACAAATACAAGCACAATCACCCCACGCACACACACACACATACACAGGGGCAAACCAGAAGAGGCACACTAACGGGAAAAGTGGGCAGATAAATTCCAGAATAGCTGAATAACACACATAGAAAAGGTACTTCAAACACAGGCTCATTACACAGCCTGCAGACAACAGAAGAGAGGGAATGCTTAAGAGTTCTGGCCTTCAAAACACTACACATGCTGCAACATTGAAAATGTGGATGCTTTATTCATAACATCTGTGTGTGCTTTCCTTTACATACATCCACCAGGGAACACAAAGATATCAATGTAACCAAGCCCTTTACTGCTGAACATTTTCACTTTAATTCTACTTAATATCGTCATAGGATTTTAGTTTTGGAAAAAGATTCCCATGTTTCGGGTGCGATTGTAATCTCTATCACAATGTCAAGGAAAAGTCAACCCCTACTAAAAGCCCATCATTTTTTTTGATTCGTTGACAATAAATATTCTTGTTTTTATCTGATTTATAAATGATCACTAAAGCTAGCCTGTGGTTACTGCACATCATGTTTTTCTTCTTTTTTTTGAGGGATATTCAGTGTAAATTCACTGGCTCATTTGCAGTCTCCCTATTTATCTCTTCATCTTCTGTTACCAAGAGATTTCTTGAGCTCTTCTAATTCCATGATGAGCCATGTGAACTGAGCTTTTATTTAGTTCCAGGTAGCCAAATCCTTCACCAAAACACTGTCTGATTTCTTCTGTCTACACTTGTAATTGCCTCATTCTTTCTGCAAAAATGTGCTAATTCCGTCTGAAACCATTATTCTTCTTATATTGCTCACCTCACTTTTTGTTCTTTTTTTCCCCACCCTAACCAAACTGTCCTCGGTTCTTTCTCTTTTAAGTGTTGTATGTGTTGAGGATAATCACTACAGATAAAAAGGTGAATAATACACAATGCTAAGTGTTATGTAATGCGTTGTACTGCAAGTGTTTGTGTCAGCCATGTCTCGTCTGCAAACCAACTGTAGATTTTCTGTATTTATTTTTTCCTCCATCTATTTCCTCCCCTGTCATTGTTTGTTACCACCTGCTCCAGCTGAATCTGTGGTGTGTGTGTGTGTGTGTGTGTGTGTGTGTGTGTGTGTACTACTAGCCTACACTTTAATATGTATTTGTGTGTTTCTCTCTCTAGGTGGATGTGAGTGAGCATTCACACGAATGTGCAACATTTTCAGCAAAAGTTTTAATGCATTCCGTTCACAGTAGCAGGTGACGAAGACAAAAAGATGAGGTTGAAAGTAGATGAACAGAGCAGAGGAATCAAGGAGAAATTAAAGAAAAGAAATGTTGCATGTAGAGAAGACCGAGAGGAGAGAGGCTCCATTGAGCAGCGGTGAGTGGGTTGCTTTCACAGAGGAATGTCTGAAAAAAGATTTTAAGGGAAAAAAGTCAAAGGAATTGACTTTTTTTTTTTTTAACTCACCGTGTAAAAATATAATGATTGATAATGATGACAACGGGTTAATAAAACACTTTCATCATGAATGTCCGTGAATAGTTTTTGATACTGTGTCAGGTAGGCTAATTATGAGTGTCACTTATGATGTTATGTTCACAATGAACAGGAACTGTTATGAATTATTACTAAAAGCAGTGAAATTAGGAGATATAGGAAAAGAATCAGGATGGACTGAAGATGAAACTTAAAGACAAAATGAATGATAAAGGGAGAAGTGATAGGTCACAGGTGTCAAACATGCGGCCCGGGGGCCAAATCTGGCCTGTGGGATAAATTTGTGAAATGCAAATATTACACTCAGGATATTATAAATAAAAGACATGAAAATTATTTTAGTTTCGGTTCCACATTCAGCCCTTTTCAATCTCAAGTGGATGAGAACCAGTAAAATACTATTATAATAACCTAGAAATGATGACAACTCACTCAGTTTTCTCTTTGTTTTAGTGTCAAAAAAGTAAAATTACATGAAAATGTTTACATTTATATCCTATTGTTTCACAAAAAAAGTGAATTAGCTGAAATGTCTTAATAGACTTGTGTAATTGGACCAATATTCTGCCTGTTTCTAAATGTTTTGTGTAGTTGCAGTAGATCAACTGTGCTCTGTAAGTTGTCATGCACATTTGTCAATGATAAAATGTTTTTAAAATTGTTAAAGTTGCACTTACTTTGCTTAAGAAATACATTTTTTCCCCAAAGTTCTTCATATTATTCACTTTTTTTTTAAAGGATAGTTCGTAAATGTAAAGTTTTACTAATGTAATTTCACTCTATTCACTAAAACATAGAGAAATGTATGGAGTAGACATATTAGTTTCATTATTTTACTAGTCCAGCTCACCTCAGATCATATTGGGAAGATGTGACGCCTGAACTAAAAAGAGTGACACCCCTGTGATAGGCAGAGGACATTTTAGTCATGGTAAGGTGATGTGAAAAAAAGCAACAATAATGAAAGTTACTATATTATTCATAATTAGTCATCCTGGTATATTATTTAACAAATACAACCTCAGTGAAAATGCTCCACCTTCAACCACCAGTTTACTATTAATGGGAGTCTGTGGGAACTGGATTAAATCCCACAAACACATGCTAGTGTCATCACACAGTGAAGGCTCTGCAGGACTTCAAACACCCTTGATGATTCCTTAACGTTCTGCTCCTCCTTCAACACAGCGGGTTGCAGCTGTTTCGTTTCCCTGTGTCATTCTCAAGGCATCAATATTTACAGCCACATAAAATTTAGTTCACAGCTCTCACTGGAGTGTAGAGGAGGCCCAGGGCATAGTTGGCTGTGGACAAAACATAGCTTTTGGACAGTAGAGAAAGAAATTATTCAGTGTAGTTTTTAAGAGCCCCACCTCTAGAACCAAATGCACCTTTTGGCAATGGATTGATTCTTTGTTTTTATTTTATTCATTCTGAATCTAAGAAAAAAAAAAGTTTGAAAAAGAAGATACAATGGATGAGATACAATTTATATACTCAAGCCTCTTATTCCCATCTTTTTCTACTGATCACAAAGTCCCATATCAGTTCCTTAACAAATCTTACATATCATGATAAATTCTAAATTAATTCTGCAAAAAATATAAAATGCAAAAAACATACATATCAAAAATAAACTGTCCATTTCGTAGTCATATTACACATATAGATAGACTTCACTGCAAACAAAAGTAGGTAAAAGACATTCCAGATCCAAAGGGACACTCCAATATATGGAAATAATTAAAACAAAAAAAACAAAAAAAAAAAAAACACAAATGTGCAATAGTTTCACTGTAACTCTGCCACAATGCTTAATGTCCAAAAGGAATAGGAAGAAGTCAATCCCACATTGTTGCACCTGAATTCCACAATCAGTCAATGGGTACGATCCATAACAAACAACGGGTCAGTCACTAAAAACAAAAAAAACCAATAAGATTCTCCTCTCTTCTGTCTGCTCTATCAGCACTACTGCCGGCTCTCAATTTAAAAAAAATAACCAAGGATTGTAAACTGCCTTTCATCCGAAATACAGGATACTCATGTTGAAGCAATTTGTAAGGGTTTCAATTTGTATAAGAAAAAGATTTTTTTTTTTTTTTACAATGTACAGGGTAGAGTAGACATGAAAACCAGACCTACAACTCATGTTCTGAACTTGTAATTGTAGGCAGTCAATCAAACACTTTTAGTACAATAATCTAGCTCAGACACATTACTGTACTTTTTTTTGTCTTAGCTCGGTGAAAATGCACTCTAAAGCTGAGGAGCCATGAAATACATGAGATTAGTAAGTACTAGTGCTATATATATATATATATATATATATGAAGGTTTATGTATGTATCAGTGGTTTTATGATAATGATAAGATATGTTTCGGGGAATGTAAGATTGGATAATATGGCTGGGTGACAAAGGGTAAATTATTGAAAATATTAATATCGTATGTTTGTATTTTTACAGAACTGTTGAAGTATGAAAAGCAATGAGTAGTAAAATGGCAAAGCATATAAAGAGCGTAAATGCAAAATCAGCTCTTTCCTGCTTAAAGGATCAAAACAAAATCTGGTGCAGCTGCTTTCTGCCATCATGCCACCCTAAACTGGAATAAACTCCCAGAAGACCTTAGATCTGCCCCCATCCTTTCTATTTCCAAAACTAAACTAAAAACATTTATGTTTACATGTGCTTTTATCTGCTGCTAAACTGCTGAACTGTTGATAAATCTATGTGTTCCTTAAACTGGTACTGAAATGATGACTTACTTATGCACTTTATGTGATCTTTTATTGATGTTTTACATCTATTTCTAATGTTTTTAGTTCTTACTTTTATAACTTGTACTGTTTTTATACTTTGTCCTGTGCACTGATTGGTTGGTGAAGCATTTTGAATTTACCCTGTGTATGAAAAGTGCTATATAAATAAACTTGACTTGACTTGGTCACAGAATGTCTACAAAAGAAGACAAAGCAAATTACAAGTAATAATGAATCTATGCTGGAAAAATAGAAACTCATAATAATCTCCATGATACATGTTTATGCAACAGGCCTGATGGTATTAGTCGCGGAAAAAATTATTAGACCAACAAAAGTCATCAAAAACAATGGTTGCGCGATCCAGTACTAACTCCTGTGTGTATCATGTGATGGAATGTCTAAAAGCACTGTTTTTTATCAGTACAATGCCATAGATATTAATGTAAGAACTGAAATGATTGTTTTTTTTATCAAGAAAACATGGAAAATGGAAATATATCAGCTCTGAAATTAAACTATTATGAGCTATTTTTGTTGTTATCATTATATTTGTCCAAACAAATGTACCTTTAGTTGGACCAGGTATTAAAATGAATAAGAAACTAAAGAAAACAAGGGGTGGTCTAATCATTTTTTCTTTGACTATTTTTCTAGATTATATAAATCTAGCTGGTTTCGCTGGTTGCACTTGTGCTATATTTGTGACCACATCCTATGACTACAAGGACACAACAAGAGCACACACCTCTGCCAAGGCCCCACACTCCTGTAACTCTACCACGCAGTAGTAGAAAAAGAAAAAAACTATAAAATATTCTTGTCTCTGCCTCTTTTTATGGATCTGCTCCGAACTTTAATGGGTTTGTCCTTGGCCCGTGTTCTACCCTTCCAACAAGTTTCATGAAAACTGGTACTATACTTTGTGTATAATCCTGCAGGGAGACGCACAAACAAACACAATTGACCGCATAATATTCTTGGTGGAGGCATTAACATGATAGAGGAAGGGTACAACTACTGGAGAGATATTAACAAGCCACTGCATCAGGCTTCAGCATAGAAAATACTTATTTTCCATTGCTAGAAAGACAAGACAATATTAATTTTTTTTTTCTATATGCCACCAAAGTCAGCTTTAAAAATGCAAATGACTCTTTTAGCCTTTTGAACGGTTGCACACAGGATAATAAATGAATAGATTACCATACACAAAAACAAACAAGTGTCCCATTTACTTATGTTACAATGTGTGCGAGCTGCAACAAAATAGATCAGTGTACAAACTGCCTTGTGAGAATGGATACACATTTTATTGTCATTTTGTTAACATAGGGCCTTGCAGTAATAACAGCAATGTTTCTATTGAAGGAAAGGCAGCACTCTTAAGAACAAGTGACCCTGATGCTGTAACAAATATTGATTCTTTTTGTGCTAATGTTGTTTTGAGCAAAAGGTAATCCCATTACAAGAAAAAAAAACAAAAACGACAACTGGAATGCTTCAATCAATTAAGATCTCAAAGGACACTGAAGGATGCCATGGTCGACATTATTAGAAATAGTGTAGTCAGTGTAAAGTGTTTTATAACATTTGGGAGAGACACGAGTCCATTTGTGCTTTATTCTGCCCACAGACATCAGAACCAGGCTGGAAGTGGAGCCATGAAGGACCAGCAGCCTTTCAAGACAGAGAACCCTTATACACTCTCACCATCCCATGCACACATCAAAGTTTTTATTTATATAATTCATCTGCACCACAGTGAGGGTGTGTGATTGTTAATCCGTTTGTTCGTGACCAACATTAACTTTAAAGCTGAGGGTGGATTGGCATGAAGTGTGCACATTAATAATTTATGGATGAGTGTGTTGTTGCTACTAACCAAGTGGGTTCCAGAGTAATGAAAGACCAAATGTTAAAAAAAAAAAAAAAAAAAGACCATAGCAACACAAGATATCTACTGGAAAACTCTACTTTAAACCAATGCAGTTTCTACACACACACACACACACACACACACACCGTACAGGCTTTGTGCTTAAACACATTATATAATGCCCTCATGGTACCCACGTTACTAAATAATTAAGTCCCAACCAATATATCGACTGATCATAGAAGTTTGATCATGATTAATCATTAATAGATCTGATATAATATCTCAACTTAATAGTTATGAATGTTGTTTAAAGTTTGCTGCCCTCTTTTCTTTGACATATGCAAAAAGGTAAACAAAAGAATAAAAGTACAATCACTCTTTTTAGTTCCATATCTATAACAACAACAACAATAATAATAATAATAATACATTACATTTAGCAGACGCTTTTATCCAAAGCGACTTACAAAAGAGGGCATAAAAATAGCATAATAATAATAATAGCATCATCAGCTATTGTTTTGTGAGGATCTGTCCTCTTTTGGGATCGTTTTCAGTACCTCACTTGAAAACCCTTGGCTTTCAGTCCACACCAGGGTTTCCTTATCGTTGACTATCTGCTTCCCCCCTGGTTGAGAACCACTGGTGCACACCAACGTTTTTGTACATACGGATGGACAGACAGACAACAAACTGATGGCAATACCCTGTGGCCGAGGGTAAAAAATATAGAAGACGGACAAAAATGCAGAATTTATTTGAATTAAACTCTAAGTAACAATATAAAAATCATACATCAAAACATGACAACACCAGATAAACTGTAACTTAATGTAAATATCTCAGTATCATACTGTGAGTAGACAACTAATGGGAGTCCAGTTATCTGAAATTGTACTCCTGTGTGTATTTTCCAGGCTTTTGTGACATATTTTCCTAAAGATTTTGACGTAATTGAGCTGAAAATAATTCACAGGAATTTAGAATATTGCCTGGTAACACAATAGAATAAAATGTCCCTTCAACTTATGCAAATCAGCGAGAAAGCCCATTAGAGTTTAAGTGAATACATGCCAGTGATGGAATGAGATAACATTTTCTTGGGCTTTTTATACAACAGTGAAGAACATCAAAATTAAATAAAACTGTTATACCCAGTCAATTCAATATATACTTAAATCAGCACAAAATCATATTACTATGAAGATGTGATTTGTTACATTGTTGAATTACGTCGCTTTATAGACAGTGATCACTTTGTTATGGTGAAAACATTGTGATTGGATTCACACAATACTTTGACTTCCACTAATAAATCCCTTGAGTGCTGCCACCGTACGATAAACAGTTGCTCAGAAGGTCTGGAAGGTCAAACTTTCTGTAGCCTTTTACGGTAATACTTCAGCTTAGCAAGATGATGGAATGTACTTAGAGTAACAATCTAGCTCGAGGCATGGAAAATGTTCAAAACATGACAGATACTCAGTACACCGCGTCCACTGGCAAGTGAATTCACCTACAGACGAGTGGCAAAATTAAAACAGCTATTTAAAAAAAAGTGGATGTCCAATCCAGAGGGAACAAAAATGAATATTTTGATGAGTCTGAAAATGATTTGAATCCATGCTGTGGCACAAATCTGTACTAACATACAGAAATTTAGACCTGTATGTAGACTGTATGGAAAATATAAACGTAAGGCTGCAACTCTGGATGCACATTTACTGGAAAAGATAGTCTCCTGTTAAGTCCTATCTTTCAAAGAAAATATGTTGCTGACCTGTAGAGGGATGTTTTTTTCCCCATCTGCTTTCTGTTCCCTGCATATGAATACGTATGTAACAAAAAAATATTACCCGTTAGAGCCGAGTTAATGTTGTGGTGTTGAGTGACGCCCCATCATTGTAAATGAGAAGCTGTTCTTAATCGATTTTACCTGGTAAAATAAAGGTTAAATAAATAAAATGAGTTGGAAAAAACTTGAAAAAGACTTTTTGTTCAATATGTATGAGACTGAAGAAATCAAATAATTTGTTGCAATAACGAAAAAAAAAGAAAAACTTTTCATCTGATGTATTAAACAGAATTTTCTTCCTAATGAGGGAATATCTTTTGAAAGAATTGTGCTTATCCCTCCGATAGAATTTACATTCATGTAGAGTCAATGTCAAAACTTGAAGTTCTAAAGGAATGTGATTTTTAAACACTTTTTCAGATTTAATTTCTCAGATATAGTGGAGAAATGGAAGGATAAGTGAGCTCCTAATATGGACATTAAGTAGTGATGTAATGGACCATAGATGATCTGTGATCCTTTCAGAACACAATGGATAGTTCCAGACACATATGGTTAATTGAAAATTTAATCATCATTGGCTCTGGAGCCCTGTGACCCAGATCAATCACTGTGGTGTAAAATATAGATTAACTTTGTTCACTCACTGCCATGTGTAAAGAAACCATAAAAACACATTTATATAAGGTGACTTGTGTTAAATGAAACCATCCACTTCATGATTTTTATGGAGTGTGTAACATGTGAGTGCAAGAAAATATGCCTCTACCAGTTAGGCAAATTTAACCAAACCTATGCTTTTTGATTTTGTTAGAAGTTCTGCACTAATATAATTTATGGCCTCCTCTGTGGCTAACATTCCACTCTTCCTGCATATCTTAAAAAAAATAAAATAAATTATTAAAAAATCCTCTCCGGTAATTGCAAAAAAATTGTGAGATTAGTTTGACTGACAGGAGTTTAAAATTTTCTTTAAATTTTCCATTAAAGATAAATGACAAAACCTTTACATCTTTGGGGAATGTTGATTTTTCAGTATCATCATACATCATATTAAAGTTAAAAACTTCCCTTAATATTTCCCCATTTAAGAGTTTGCATAAAATATTGATGTTTTGCTCTCATTTAAAGCCATGGGCAAATGTTGATTTATGCCTAGTTTTAGTGTTTTAAAGTAAAATTGTGTTTGGCTCCATTTTATACACTCTATACTTCCACTGGGAAATGAGCCCCATTGTTCAGCTATGACTACCTTCACTATCTATTATAGTTAATTAGTTTATAATGTGATTCTTCTGTGAATATGTTGTTGTGCTTATATATAACTCAGATATGAAAAGCTAAGGTACAAATTCAAAGAGGCTGAATGTAAGAGCATATGTTGTTAACATTCAAGAAATTCTTGTGCATGATCTGCAATTCATTTCAGACTGACATTTATTTTATGAAAAATATATCACAATCAATCATTTTTATGCCAAACAGTATAGTGACGAGCGAAAAGGAACAATGGAAGAGTTTATGTAACGTGTGAAATCAACAATAGCTTAGTGTTCAACGGTGTTTTAGCCTCTCCATTTAACTGCATTTGCAGGTGCATAGAGGTCTGTATTTGCACAAAAATAGGATAAATTCTGTGCTGATAATGCATATAAATATACGCAGCACCCAATAGACAAGGGTTAGACAAATGCAGGCATTGGTTGTAAAATGCTTACACAGTGGAGAAGTTCTAAAGCAAAAATTAATCATTACCAGATCATGTTCCTCAAAGAGAAGGTCAATACATATCTTAAGAAGATGAAGGCCATATTGATTTTGGGTGGCACAGGTTGACAGTTTGCTGGTGAGGACACTTCAGCACTGCTATAAGGCCTACAGAAATTCTACTTTAACAGCAATCCATCTGTAAATGAAGTTGAGACATGTGGCACTTCTAACCACATACAAATATCCAACCAAATGTAGCCTACTAAACTTGGAGATCCAGAATGGGTGAGAGACCTGTTTTTATTGGATCTCCAACTAGTACCTTAAAATGTACAATACAGCTCTGTATGAAATTGTTATTTTCTAATTAATATAGAGGAGCTCTTTTTCCCTTAACTCTGCCTTATTGCAAAATCCAATATTAAAAAGTGATATCAGAATACATACGAGTTCCATTCCTACGCTGTCGACGTAACACGAATTTCCGCATAAGTAGAAGTTAACCCTTTAGTACCCCTAAATCTCTAAATAACTATCCAAATACAGTGTAATCACTGTAGCCTTCATATGGACTGAACCCTTTACGTGGTCTAAAATACGGGTTTTGTCCTTAATAATGGTCGCCACCGTTGACCGCCTGAAGCCTAAGACTTTATCGATGTCTGTCGGTGTCACGCCTTTCTCCGACCTTCTGATGATATCCAGCTTTGTTTCCATCATAATGGCTTTCCTCTTAGCTGGACCAGCATAACCCAAAGATCCCGCTTTGTTTTTTGGGGACATAATGCGAAAAAGGATGGTGAAAAAGGTAAGGACACTGAGAAAAATATGGAGCTCAAACACACACTCTACACTGTTACGCGACTGGAGACTCCGGCGTTGTTAAGTCGAAATAACGTAAGACGGGTAAGTCGCAACCCAAGGACTACCTGTACTTGCATTTATGTGGGGGGGGGGGTGCCTTACATTCATGTTGTCACCGATCCAAAAATATGATGGCAGGACATGACAACACATGCCAATTTCCAAACAAACCAAATGCACTTTCAACTCACTTCTGAACTTCTGTCTTCAATCCATATTGCTAAAAATATGCCATGACTCGGTTCCTTACATATACACATACATACACATCAGAATGGTTTCACAAGATCACCCATTAGCACCCTTTGAAGTGTTAGAGCTGCTAATGGTTTTGGATCCCATTCAGGGAGAGTCCGTGGCCTGTCTGTCCATTAGCTGACAGAAACACTCTGCTGAGTAAACATAACATTTCCAGTGCCCTTATCCTCTGCCTCCCTCCCATGCCCTTCCTCGTCTAGAGATCAAAATAGTTTGTAGTTTGTGGTCTTATTTGTGTATGTGGCACTGGTTGTATGAATACAGAGACTGACTCGGGTTGGGGCGGGGGGGTTGTGCCTCTATTATATGGATCTCAATCTGTAAGCCGGGGGTCCATCTGAGCGGTCATTGACGCACCTCTCTCAGCTTTCTCATTTCAAACACCCTGCGTCTTTCTGTACTTCCTGTAAGAATATCAGCTTTGTGTTCAATTAAACAGGTCCAGGTGTCACACCGGGTAAGTAAACTGAGACTAAATTTGCATTATATTTCAATAATTACTTTTATTACAAAATACTTTTTGTGGCATTTTTCTTTGGTGGTGTGCCTTGTGATATTTCTCAAAAAGGTGACACGTAAAGTTAGGACACATTTGGATCTGTCTAATAAAATCACTTTCAGAGACAGGAATGCTCACTGTCATTTATGTGGATATACGAGTCAAATGTAAAAGCACAATAATGCATTTCCTAATGAATGGATTGTGTATTTGTAATTCCCATTGTGGTACACAAGAAACTTGATTACTGATAAATTACTGAATATCAATAAACACTCAGCTCAAATATAAATTCAGCTACTATCTAGTGACATGAAAAATAAAGTTCTGGTACTGAGATTTATTCATGTGAGGAAGAAAAGACTCCTTTTAAAACGGGAAAAAAAAAAAGACAAAAACTAAGTGTCATGTCCATAACCAACAATGAACTCATACACTCATCAATTATTCTATTAACATCCACCTTATCAGAAATTCCTTTTGCTTCTTTGTCCCCGGGCCCTTTTTGGCCTGACACATCTGCTTGGAAACTTTGGAGGTTTCCAGAATGGAAAACAGAGACAAACAAGTTATTCGGCCATCTGCGTGCAGTATGTCACACGGATAATAGAGTGGTGAACTGATGAGTAAACAGAAGTAACATGTGTGAGGATATGAATATAGGGTGGATATAAAGACAGAGATAATACAGATGTGTGTGTTGTGTAAGAGTTTACACCAAAACATCAACACGACATAGTATGTTGGCTGTCAAAAAAGATTAAGCAACCTTGTACATAAATAAGTTGATTAATATCACACACACACACAGGTGGAGATGATTAAATAACAGTTCATATGATCAACATGGGCAGGAGGAAACTACTATTCTGAACAAATCAAGTTACAAGTGAGTGAGAAGAACAATACAAAGTGGCTTAATCTGTCACCTCAAACAGTCGCCAAAGCCTGCGGTGCAGACTTCAGAGACTTGAGTGCACAGCTCGATGCACAAACTTCACTAACTTCAAGAATCAGACCCCACACTGAGCTTTTAGGGCAGCACTTTGCACCGTGTCCTTCAAAGAATGCCAAAGAGCATTCGCCTCTCCACTGCTCTAACAGTCAATCGATAGCACACTTTTCTGCCTCCTTAGTAAAAAGCAAAGAAGACTTCTGCTACACCGTGCATGTGTGTGTGTGTAGTGTGCGTAAGTGGGTGTCATGGGTGATACTGTGCACACCCCTAACCACAGCCTCAGACCAGGATACATCTGTCTGTGCACATGCAGCTACAAAAATCCTAACCTCTCACTTACCGATTCATAGTTGGACATACACATGAGCAGCAGCCAAAATGCTTACACATTCTTTCCATCACTCCAGTTGCTGAAATACAGGAACATGGTAGGGTGCTGGCACTGTAGATAAATCTATAAATCAGATTTGATGTTTCCTGTCTGCCTGCCTATGTATTCGTTCATCTTTCTGCCATACACTCAGTCAGCATGTCTATTCCTCCCAGACAGAGATTAAAGAGCTGAAACTGATCTGTGATCAGCCATGCAGTAATCCCCACCATGTTGGCCATCATCATTTCACCTCTAGACAACTGACGGAAATGCCAGCAGACAGGATGATCGTTTGTAAAGTAATGATATTAAAACTAATTCCCAAATATTTCCACTTTGGCTCACTGCTTATCAATGTAAAGCATACAGTGAAATTTAAGGGTAAGCACCCATCACCATTAACAGTTCAACAGGGAATTAATGACATTTCAGATTAATCAGCAGAGTTGCTAATAGACTGACCTGACTCAATCTAGTGCTGTGCTGCTGTCTTCTAATATTTTCTTTGTGGCACTTCTAGGGGCTCAAAATTGAACTCATTGTTAATAAGCTCACACAGCAGATATTAATTAGCGATTGCCCTCTTTTTTTTAAAAGGTCAAGATTAATCAGAGTCATTGTTAGAAAGCATACTAAGGGACCGTACCGTGGAAGGGAAGAAGGACTCCGAGAGGGGAGTGATGGGACATAATATAAGCGGGAAAAGATGGAGATAAATTATTAATTAAACTTGAGAAATTCTGAGCATTCTGTATGCATGAGAATGTTACATTTTTCCAATTACATGGCAATATATATAAATTATTTATAATGATTGTTATATGTGATAGTGGGAGACATTAAAAAAGTGGGGGTCACAGACACCAAGATAAGGAAAAACATAATAGTTAAGTCAGATAACCAAGGTATGATAGAAGAGCAGTGTGACAAAAGACAGATAAGAGGTGACAATAAATATAGAGAAGGGGAAATAAAGGAAGTAAGGGCAAGAGGTAGCTGAAGTAAATAAGACAGCTGGAGACAAAAGAGAGAAATGAGGGAAGAAGAAAAACAAGAACATAAACTAAGACAGATGAGGTTCAGGAGAGGCACAAAAGACAAAGAAATCCACAGTAAAAGAAAAATACAAGGGAAGGCAGAGAAGCTGGAGGTGAAAGAAAGGTGTAAAAAGGAAGCAGTGACCCCTGTCTGACTAATCTTGCTTCACACTATAAAAGTACTGTGGCCTGGTCGAGAGCTAATCGACCACATCCACATCTGGCCTCAGCTCTCTATTTTTCTCCATCAAGTACACACAGCTAAAGCTCCTGTTTGTACCAAAAACGCCCACACCTGAAACTAACCTCAGACCTGCAGAGACACAGATATGATGATGACTGTCACCAGAAGCCACATGCACCGCAGATTCAACAAAAGAGTCAGTGAGTACACTGGAAAAATATCTAAATCTAACCAAGTGGGTTTTTTTTTTTTTTTTTTTTACTCATTCCTCTCATTCCTAATCCAACTGTATTATCACATATAAAATAAGACATAATCACCTAAAGAGTAACATGAGGATGGTCTGAAGGGACCTCCGAGGTGCCTTTATGTATCTTCACATGGACAAACTGCTTTTTGTGTTTGTGGATTTGACTCCGTTTTTAAAGAGGAAACATTCATGTTGTCATGAATACAAAAATCTGAATGTTACCAAGTGTAATTTCCTCATTTCTAGTCAAAATATCTCATCGCACTTAAAATAAGACATAATAACCTAAAGAGTAAGTTTTCTTACTTATTTTTAGGCAATAGATCTTGAAAATCTTATTTGAAGAAATCTTACCAAGATAATTTTCACTTGTTCCATTGGCATATAT
>JAPSES010000115.1:11345685-11364804 GCA_029822895.1 Maxillicosta whitleyi
CAGTACTGACCCATGGAAGGATCAGAACTATTGGTGCCGTTAAATCCACTGAATGTCTCCTGGAATCAGAACCAAAGGTGGCGACATTTTTTTCATATATACAGGCAGTATAGGATAAATATAAGGTAACATTAAAAAAAAAACGGTGCATGTGATTATTGTACTGAAGCAGGGTGAATATTGCACATGTCAGTTAACTGTGTCATTAGTGTAACTTATGAACCACAATTGGTGTAAGGAAACAAAATGCATTTAATTTAACAACCAGAAGCTCTGAAATCTAACTCTGGAGATGAGTGAGCTGTCGTAAAGATATCAGACATCACAGCTTCCATTTGACCTGAGATCCGACTAACAGAAGAAGAATGTACAGACAGACTAAGTTACTTATCAGACGGTCCAAATAAAACAAATGAGACTGGAATGAGTCCTGGAAAAACATGACTAAGAAGCCTGCCCCCAGTGGCCATGACTGGTATTATGGCCTCCAGACAACTCATCTGCACTGTTCATCTTCTGCATATGTAGGACTGGAAGAGCTCAGCTGTCTGCTGGGAGGCAGTATCAGACAAACAGCTACAGCACAAAACAGATGGACGAACGGCTGAAAAAGGGTTGTTTCTGTGTTTATAGTGCAGGGGTGTCAAACATGAGGCCCAGGGGCCAAAAGTAGGTCCAACCCGGCCTGTGGGATGTATTTGTGAAATGGAAAAATTACACTGCAGATATTAATATCCAAGGACGTCAAAATATTATTTTAAATACTTCACACCAGTAAAATAAATAATAACAAAATAATTACATAATATTATATAAATACTCCAAATGTTTCCCTTTGTTTTAGTGTGAAAAAGTTATTTATATTATGAAAATATTTACAATTCACAACTGTGTATTCACAAAAATGTGAATAACCTAAAATAACCATGAACAACCTAATAATAAATGGAATTTCAACTGTATTCTGCCTGTTACTAAATGTTTTATGCCTTTTTAGATCCACTGTGATCTGTGCGTTGTGATCTACATGTCTAAATGAAAAGGCAAGGTTTTTGTGATAAAACTGAGAGACAAATGTGGATCTTTTATTTACACATTATTATGTAATTATTTCCACTTCATTTGGCCTTATGTGGCAACTGAAATAATATGAGTTTGATGCTCCTTTTATAGGGACACACTGGAGACTGTGGTGGACAGACGCACCCTGAGGAAGGTGGAGGACATTGGAAAATCTGGATCATCCTCGTCACCTCATTCTGATAAACTAGAAAAGCAGCTAGAGGGAGTGACTCACCTCAAAAAGAGGCAGAACAGAGGTTTAACAGAACCTTCACTGCCATCAGACTTTACCAACAGTATCTGTGCATGAGGAGTCTGTCCATGATACCAGAACAGGTAATACTGTCGGTAAATTTGAGTAAAACAGACTTCCTATCAGGACCCTAGTGTTTTTCTTTTGTCCCCCCTCCCTTTTTATGGGCGTGTGCCTTGTTTGTTTTTCCCTGTCATGCGTGTGTGTACGTGTATGTGTGTATATTGTGTGGGGACATGAGTATGAATACACAGTCTTGTCCTGGGAACACAAAAATTTATGGGGACAAAAAATGCGTCCCCACAAAAACTTAGCACTGAAACATGTCTAAAATGACTAGAACTATATCTGGTGTGAATTTCAGGGTATGGACCACATGTGACAGTTTTTGCAATGTTTGTGTGTATAACTAGTGATGTTCATAAAAATTTTTTATTATATACCTAATTTTTTTGGTACTTGTAGGACAACAGGAAAGTGGTGTCCCCATATTGTATGTAAGGAACTGGTGATCCCCATTATGTTAGGTTTACAAAACTGTGTGTGTGTGTGTGTGCGTGCGTGTGTGCGTGTGTGTATGTTTGGTCTGTCCATGTATCTCTAGCCACGATGTAATGTGGCTGAGTCAGCATTTCAATATTTCGGGGCCTTTTATACAGGATTTTCCCTTCTACGCTTCCCTTCATCACTTTTATCATCCTTACACACCTCTATTCTCCTGTGCACCCCATTCCTCATCTCTAACCTCTTTTCTTTAATATTCAAATCCAATCTCTTGTTCCAACTCTGCTCTGCTCCTTGTTTTCTTTATTGCTTTAATAATGCTTCTCTTCCTTTCCTTTCTTCTGCTGGTACAGACAAATGAACGCCATCTCAGAGGATTCAACTTGTCTATGCTCTACAGGAAATAAAGTGGGTTTAATAATCATGAATACTGTGGTGTACTTAACTTCCATCATCTTCATTTCACATATATCAGTTAAAAGCAATCAGTCAGAAAAGCAGATTTTTGAGGGGTTTTTTTTCTGCAATAACCATGTGCAAACGTACAGTCTCCCTCTTACATACACTAATGATCCACAATTTTTTGCAAGAGTAGAACTTATGCATACAGAGTGATATTTTTCCCATTATAGATTGGCTGAAATCTAGTTAGAGGAAATTACTGTTGCTTACCTAAAGTACTTAGACGCCTGCTGATATTCAATAAAAACCAAAAAAAGAATGAGATTGAGTTTGAGCAGAGAAAACACGATAATAATTCATCTGCAATAACTGCTGCTGAACTCTCGATGAGGCTTTTGGGAGCACAACAACTGGAGTCCGATTTAAATTCCTATATAGAAACTATATATTATCTCCTATTTTACACTGACTCCAAAATGTCAGAGTGCTTTTTCAGTCAAAGGGGGAGATTTGTCTTTTATTTGACTAGTGTTGCATACTTTGACTGTGCTGGACGTATAAAAGCTCCACAGCAGATGCAAATGTTTTATTACAATCATAAAGCTCCATATATTTGACAACTTGTCGTGAATTTGGGGATGTCTGGAAGCAATTCTAAGTTCATAACAGCACCCCATGCTGTTTGATATTTGGGAGTTTCTTCAGTCTTTGAAGTGGGTTATCTTCTCAGTAGTGTTTGCAGCTGTGGTAGCTACTGTGCTTAAAATTAATCCATATATTAATAAAGTCAGAACTCTGTCTCTCTGTGTTTCTCCAGGATGCAACATTAGAGTAGAAGAAAAGTTTTAATCTATGCATAAATGATTAGAGACTTTTTTTTTTTTTTTAGCCAGAGGATTATCATGTCTATCCCTTCCTCACAAGCACCCTTGATCCAGTCACACACATATAACCACAGTGTTGCACATACACACACACACACTTCCATTTATTTTGACCAGCAGTGGCACTGACATGCCAGCAGACTTACAGATCAATGCATATGTGCAGGAGCTGTCCTAAGCCCCTGAAATGTGTTTGTGGAAAATGCACTCAAGTGTGTGTCTGTTTGAGTGTGTGCACATGTCAATGTATGTGACGCGATCAAAGGTACTTGTGCAAGGGGGGATAGAAATGATAATCCTTTTGTAACAAAATTCTCTAATCATTTATGCATGGATTGATACTTTGCCTTGGCTGCAACAGAACACACCAGGGACAGACACACAGAGAGAGAGAGAGAGAGAGAGAGAGAGAGACACAGATACAGATGAGTCAGAGAAAGTCAGAGACAGGAAAGTCTTGCAGGTTAGCAAATCACAATATTTATAAATAAACAGATGCTTATATATATATCACAGTGCAGGTTATTATATGGGTGACAATTGTTTTTCAAATACACTTTTCCATATGGAAGAATACAGACTCATTGTTTCTTTTGTTTATTACCAACCAAACTGCTGAATATCACTAACAATCAGTGAATGTACAGTGCCTGTCAAAAGTTATAGGAAACACCTAAATAAAAGCAAGGACTTTGGCTCCAAAATGAAGCCATTGTGGAAGTATCTTAAGGTTCTAATACAGCTGACAGTCACTGGGATTGGATCCAGTTGGTGCCAAAAAGCTCTGGCTCCTATAGACTTACAATGAACTTGTCTCTTGAGATAAAGTCAATTTATTTCTTCATTTTTTCCAGGTCTCATTCCAGTCTCATCCATCCAGAGGTCTATCTCTACAACTTTCCTCTGTTAATTAGATCTCAGGACAAACAGAAGTTTTCATGTCTGCTGTGTCAACCCTAATCTGGCAGGTCAGCTTGACTGCCAAGTTTACACTTTTTTTTTTTCCTAACACAAAGCTCAGTTGTAGTTATTAATAGGCCCAAGTAACAAGACTGTAAAACGTATCTGACAATACTTGATGAACCGTATTACTGAGTCAGTAAGCTTGGCTTGGCATTAGCTCACCTCAGACTCCTCAGGCTCCCATAACTTCATCCCCTTTATCTAAATATGGTTACTTCCAAAAACCAACATAGTAATTGTAATATTCTGAACTACTGGCATTTCAGCAGTTCAGAAACCAATTTGTGATGTCACCTCTCTCCCTCCACTACTTTCATTGTCACCTTCCTAAAATAATTGAGCAATTTTTCCATAAAAATTACTATTTTACCTAACTCATCAAACACTCCATTTCTGGTTCAGTTTTTTGTGTTTCCTGAAAAATCAGACTAAATTGATTTTGGTAATTATTTTCGGAAACTGACAATAAGGGAGACGCCCAGTCTTGTGGAAAAGCACATGCATGTTCCTTTTGTTTATATGCAACAAATTAAGCAATTTAATTTATTTTGACCAAACAAATATTTATATAGATTGGGTTTTCATTGAAAAATTATCCTTCAGCAGCTATAAAAGAATTACACACTCTTGTCATGTGCAGTCAGTAACTCCAAAAATTCCGCATAAATACTTCAGAATCATAAAATATTTGCTGTAATTGTTCTTGGTTTGATATTTCCTGCTGACCTTGTGACCCAGTTTATCTCAGGGCAGTTCAGTAAATTTAGGTCAGGTGACCACGCAGCCCATTCCATGATAGATACTCCTTTGCCTCTCAATACTTCTTACAGAGCTTGGACATATGTTTCGGATCATTGTTTCGTTGCAGGTGAAGTTGGTGCCTTATATACTGACCTGTGTCAATGCTGAACCATCAACCTGTTTTTTCTTTCTCATACTCATCAACAACAACTTACGTTATTTCCACTTTACTATGCCGAAGTCTCGTCCGCCATTACTGTACACGTACTGTATACTGTACGTACAGTAAGTACAGTATCTTATTTTTTTTTACTTTATTTTATTAATATGAAGTATAATACATGTTTTTGGATAGTTATTTAGAGATTTAGGGGTACTAAAGGGTTAATTCCGACTTACACGGAAATTCGGGTTAAGAAAACAGAACTCTTTCATAACCCGAGGACTACCTGTAGTGATTTATTAAGATCCCCAAACCTTTTATAAACACAAACTTGTAAAGTGGAATGTGACATAGCTACTTGTATTTCATCCAAAATCTGTGAGTGATAATATGATGAATATTAAACTTCTTGTATCAATGCAGTGTTGGGATGTACTGATGTTTAAGAAACAGAACAACCAGGTGTTGTATTATTGGGTTTGGATCACATGTGGGACCCAGACGCAGACTTCAATGACAACAAAGCAATTTATTTACACAGAACTAAACTTAAAATAAAAATATGCATATCTAAAAGAAAGTACAAAATCCACAAACCCCAAAGAAACACAATTAGAGCTTGAAAGAAACCATGGACATGATGTTGACATGGGTGTATACTGTATATAAAGTAAGCAAATAAGTATGGGGTGGGAACAATAAAAACTATGTGTAAGTGGTGTCTAGGTAAGTGGAAATGGATATGAAAACCACAAAATCAATCAAAACAACATGCAATTTCAATTTGTTTGAAGTGGCCAGGAGACCTTTGATATGCAGGTCTTGAAGGTACTGAGGTGGAGACAGTGGCTAAAGGAGGTCCAGGATTACAGAGGTGGGATTATGATATTTCTAAACAAATTGGAGAGAAGGGGAGTATAATTGGGTATTAGTTTATGTAATAATAATATAGGATATAATATTAAATCTCAGCCAGTAATAGGAAAGGTGTTATATATAGATACAAACCTTTCTAAAAACAAATACACTACACATTTAACACTAAAAAGACTTCTCCCACATGATGTCTATAATTTCCTATAATTAATAATCAAAGCACAAAGGTTTACAACTACTGTGTAAAGTTTGAACTCTTACCTTGATAGATTATTACAAACAGGGATAACGTTCATTAAATAGACTATAGATTTCAATTAAAATGTGCATTTCCCTGATTTATGTTGAAGGTTATTCCACTAATACAACTTTCTTCAGTGGATTTAGGTTGGGAACAAATAATGTTACCACTAAATATGTATTAAAATTTGTGTTACTAAAACAATAATGTAACACATAGACTTTTGACCTCTGTTTTCCCCTCCTCTTCTCCTCATCCCTGAACACTATATGGCTTTGGTCTTTGTGAATTAGGCTGCTGATGTTAATCCTGTCACGATTGGCGATCAGTGTTAATTGTATGGGGAAATCCATTAATTTACAACTTCTGTGGTTCTGTATTACTACATATAATCACTTTTGTAAAACCCCTCATATGATCCTTGGATCAGACGTCAATGGTTCCTTGGTATATTATCATATTAGTTCTTGTTCATCATAATTTTCTTCTTGATTATTTTAGTCTTGACATTTGTCTTAATCTGAATCTTGTAATGGTGATCTATTTCTAAGTATCCCTAAGTGGTCTTTTATCCATTTCCTTAAGATGCACCCAAGTCCTTGCCCTCCTTGTGACTGCAGCAGGACAGGCTGAGTCAAACTGGTTTCATGTTAGTAGAAATGAGGCAATAGAGGAATTAATAAAGTGTCTTTAGTTTCAATTTCACCAAAACATAAAATAAAATAAACTGGGCCTGCTGTCATCTGTTCTTATTACTTGTATACTGCATATGTTATATTTTCTGTACAGAGATGGAAATATAATCCAAAAATACCCATTTTTACTATTTTATTCCTTCACCCAATGAGAATCGATAAGAAATTGGATCAATAAGCAAAATCAATAATGGAATCAGAATCGTTAAATTCTTATTGATTCCCATTCCTAGCCTGGGGCGGGCAACTTTGGGCCTCAAGGGCCAGTATCCTGCATGTTTTAGATATTTCCCTCTTCCATCACACATGGAAGCCACTTCATCCTTATCAGGCTTCTGCAGAGTTTGATGATGAACTGATCACTAATTGAACCAGGCGTGCTAAAAGAGGGAAATATCTAAAACAGGGGTATCCCATCCTGGTCCTTGAGAGCTGTTGTCCGGCATGTTTTAGACGTATCCCTCTTCCTGATTCTAATGATAAGCTTATCATCAAGCTCTGCAGAAGCCTGATAACAACCGCCAGGTGTGCTGGAAGAGGGAAAGATCTAAAACATGGAGGTTTGTAAATCTTGAGGACCAGGTGTTAAAACTGATTTTAATATTGGACCATGACTTTTGTTCTACATTTCTATGACATTTTTCTGTGACATATTCAATTCAATATTTTGTCTCTCTCTGTCAGTGGCTCCACAAAGTCTAAACATTTCAACCCTGAAGCACCAGTATTTACAGTTAACTAACCTTGCACCTGGTGTTTTCATACTACTGAAATCTCGCCAATCTCGTGCAGAGCTCGACGTAGAGCTTCCGTACTTCTATAAAATAGACCGAACTTCCTGAATCTGACAGATCTGACTTTGAGAGAGGCGAAGCTCTGTCTCTCTGTTCCTCTATATTCTGTGCACAAAATAAACAATGGATAGCCTGATTGAAGCAAATCTATTCTCCAGTCTTTTGTCCTTTTGGTGCCTCCACACAGGATTGGACACCCCCTGATTGAAAACATGCAGGATACCGGTCCCCAAGGATCAGAGTTGCCCACCCCTGGCCTACGCCCATAGCCAACTCTGAATATAAGACTTTTCAAAGATGCAATCATGAATGAACTTGTTGTAGATTTCTTAGCAACAGCATATTGAACTATACATAATTTTCTGTGACTGTCAAGTACTCAGCAAACAATAATTGTGGGTCAGTATATGCCTTTTAATAATAGTATAAATGAGCTGCACCATGGGTTTCAGTTTTTACTGGCATCCTAATTAAAGCTTTCTTACTGTTATTGTTACACCCCCCGTGTTGTCTGAAAAAGCCCTGCTTTAACTATTGCTATCTTCTTTTTTTTTTTTTTTTTTTTGAATTGTTGCTTGTCTTCACCCTTAATTTGCCTCCTGGACAATGAAAAGCAGAAATATATACATATTTTATTAACCTTTCAATGTCAAACTTTTTATGGCACTGAGTCTTGACACTATGATGTGGGTTATGATCAGATCAAATGAGTTTGTACCAATATGTGATTTGTGGCATATAGTTTCTGACTTGGGGCTGCAAAATAATAATACTAATTAAAAAAAATATATATATACTACTTTTTATTTAATTATATGGTACTGTTAGATTAAACTATATCAAGTAGCCAATCAGCATCCTTTGAGAATTATGGAAAAACCTGGTGCTGTAAATCTGTTTATACAGTTACTTCCAGGAACCTGGGTTAAAAACCAGGTTCCCCCCCAATATAAATCAATAAATTCAAGAGTTAAGAGTTGAGCTAGGCAGACGCACAAGACTGTCTGTGTGTCTTGGTTTGTTCAGTAAATGTAGGCATTTGCTCATTGGGTGCTGGCATGCCTCCGCTCATGTTGAAATGAAAAGCATTATTCTGAAGTCAATATCTAATTTTCCTGTTTTGCCAGGTAGAACAAACAAGACAAAATACTTCTCCAGTCTTCCTGACAATCTACCTGAAACAGGAAACTGCATTTCTTTCCTCTGACTTCTCTCTTTATCCTTCCTTCTGCCTGTCTCATTTTTCTCCTATTTGGTTCCTCTGTTACTTACACATATTCCAAACAAATGCACATTTATCTCTTGTGTACATCTAACAAACATGCAGCTCAGAGCTATCATTAAGTTAATTTTGACTCCAACTGCTTAGTCCAGCACTCAACAATCTTATATCCTGGGGTTTAATATTATGCAGATAAGCAGACAGAAAGTTGTAGACACAAACGCATAATTTCTCAATCAAGGTGTAACTGTGCACCTCTCCCAGGCTTCTGGCATGCTTTTCCCAGACAAAACCTGAAAAACAAAATAGACAAAGAAGCAGTTAAGTGCCTACTCACAGATGTTTCTCCTCTGCACTGCTGTGCCCTCCTCTGTGCACACCTGTGCATACACGTATGTTCATGATAGCTTGTGTTTGAGAAATGTGTGGGGATGTTTATGAATTATAGTGAGGCAAAGAAAATATGTACTGAAGTGAAATGGATCCATGAGGCGAGACATTAGTATTTTTGCCCTACTTTCCTTCCAGCTTGTTAAAAGCAATTGTCTGGACAATCTGTCAGACAGCCTGAAACAGCTCCCCTAGTGAGGCTGAGCATGTACAAACACAAACACACACACACACACACACACACACCAGACAAATGGCACAGTCAAACATCTCAAAATCATAGGATAAATACCACTTTGCGATTACAGAAAGGAATAATGACTAAATTAAGGGACAGAAAATGGACAGAAAAGCTTATCCACAGTGTGTGTATTAACTTGTGGACATTTACGATGCTCATGTTCTGTATGCATCAGGTGTGCAATGTGTCTTTGTTGTTCTAATCCAAATACAATACAGTAGAATCAAACAAGAATAATGTTCTTTTTTTTTTTTTTTTTGCCAACTGACAAAAGGGGTTTCTATCCAAACTACTTTTTTTCTGTCTTGCCTTTAGCTTTTAAAGAAAAATTCTAGACAACAGATCCACAGCAGAAATAAAGCCTCTTATGGAGTCCCCTTTAGCTGTCAACTGCACTGACAGGATCAGATTTAACACCACACTTGATTTTCTCAGCCCTCCAAGAAAGGTAAGAAATGACTGTTGAGGATTTTCTTTGCCACCCCTTTGTCTCGCCGGAGATCTAAAAGGAACTAGACAGATACCGTGTAGTTAAAAGACACATAAAGGGCTCAGTGCTGGTAGCTACTGCTGTTCTGAAGAACTATGTGAAGAGAGAGCAGGGAGCCCAGCTTTATGAGGCTGTGTCCTGCCACTTGAGCTCAGTGTTATTTCTCAACTACTGATGTAGTGATAGATGTCTTGTTCCTTAAGTATCCATGAGAGGGTTTTTAAAACTCTATGTTTCCCACAATCCTCCATTTGAACATTTTAATAGCAGATATCAATACATTATAATTATGCAGATTTCACGATGATGTTTGATTCTTGCATTTTCAACTTCATCAGGCACACTTATGTATAATGTTTTGACCAACCATTAGATTAAAAAAATAAATAATAATAATAATAATAAATGTCATTCAGTGAACATATGTTTATCATGATAGATGTCAAGACATTATAATTATGTTAAGTGTATTGAATGGTTTCAATTGACATTTATTCATTTTAATGGTTACTGTTATTAGAGTTGTTGTTTTTTTTTAGTTTTTCTTGTTTTTCTTGTGTGTTTGTCTTGACTATATATTTTTGGCTGGAACTTATACCACAGTTTGTGCAACACATTCTACATTTACTGGAATGAAATGTACTATGTAAAACATGTTTTTCTTGCTTTTTTCTGCCAATTACAGAGAAAATATTCCAATGGCATTGCAAGTCTGCCTCCATATGTTACTATACAGTTGATAATTTATGCAGAAAAGCAAAAAGAAAAAGAGTTTTAAGTTTGTTGATATTGCTTAAGGGTATTTATAGCGTGCATTTATGACATTACGTTTAATATCAGATAACAACCCTTTATCCTGATGCCCTAACAGAAAAACAAGGTCAAGCTAATGAGTGCACTAAGGCCTGCAGTGATGGCAGAGGGGAGGTGACGGTTGCTGATTATTGAGCTTCTTTGATGAAAACTGCCTCTGGAAAGCAGAGCTGAGTGGATCAGGGAAGGGTGGGATAAAAAATGAAGATGGAAAAAGCCGGGAATAACTGTCAATGATATTAAAGGCCTCTCTTCTGGCCCACTGATGAAAGACTAATCATGATAAATGCCTCTTAAGTCCTGTTCATTTCGTACCCAGAGACACGCATATACCCATGCACACACAAAACCATTTCACTAAACAATACTCCAACATTTTTCTGAGATTTGATCATTTTTTATTTCACTCTAGTAAATTTAAATCATTTATAATAGTGTAAATCCCATGTGTGAATGTGATGAACATCATGAATCAAAAGAATAGCTTCCGTGAACACAGGAACATACAGTAGATGTGTATGTTATTTTCTGTGAGAGGTTGTTTTTGCTACTGTTTTTATCTTTTAAAGGGATACCATGGGGGAACGCATTTGAATATGAAAGCAAATGCAAATGCTTTTTGGCATATGTTGACATTTGAAGAGACCTAAGCATCTCTATTTTTATTTAAAAAGATTGAGTGAAGGGTTTTTATGTTGTACGTGTTTGTCAGCGTGCACAGAGCTGACGTGTTGGGATTCACGCGTTTGTGTTGTGAAGATTTGTGCTGCTTTGTGTGCGGATGAAACAAATTGAAGGGTGCGTTTTTATATAGTACACCTAACATCACTCTTAGAGGATATCATCCCTGACATCATCACTGCACCACAGCATAAACAAAATATAGCTGATGGCATTTAAGGTTTGAGTCAGGGATTCAAATTCCTGATGCAAACACACTGATGCAAGCATAAAGTCATTCTCTGTTTCTCTTTAGTGCCTGGCCACACACATACAGAAGATCCACGTGTGCAAACAGGGCAATTTACACACACTTGCGAGCACACCGAAACACACACTCCATCACGCACCAGTGCCTTTTTTATTTCGCGCATGCAGCTCAGAGAGTGAGTTGGATTCTCTGCCCATCTCCTCTCGTCTCTACTGTAGTTAATGACTTCTGCCTAATGTCTCCATAAGCCCCATTGAGAGGAAAGAATGCCAGGTAAGAATGCAGGCCACATCACTTTTCCCAGTCTTTCTGTGCTTGCTGCCTATAATAATTATCACAACACAGAGAATGGAATTCAGTGCCATTGTGTTTAGGCTTTGACTTAAGGCCATATATATATATATATATATATATATGAACATGTGTTATTATTCCCATTGATTCAGAGCATTTTGTTTTCTCAATATGTAAGCAATATAGAATTAAAACAAGAGTTGCCAGAGGATAAGAATTAGTCTGAGTCTATCACATCACTTACAGAGGTCATTTTTATTCAGCATCTTGGGTTTGACTCCAGGAGCAGAGAACATTAGTATGTGTTCTCACATAAATTGATTTTTGAATTTTGGCACATTATGCCACATTTAAGCTCCTAGGATTAACTGATTTTTCTGTTGCACATGAAACTTGCATAAACATACAGGCTGTGTTGTAAAGCCTCACTTGTTTAATACATTTTATATTTTTATCTTTTTCATATTTTTCTCTCAATTATTTATAACTTCTTACAGCCTATGGGACTTATGATAAATGGCCCGGTTCCAAACAAATAAGCATGTCGAACAGTTTTAAACACTAGGATGTCAATTTGACTGATAGCAAAGAAGAAAAGGTGTTTTCAGCTACACACGACTGCCCTGGTTTCTTCTTGTGTTTTCAGCTCATAACAAAACTTTACAGTACCTTTGTATCCTAACCTTGTAATTTATTAAGCATACTCTCTATTCGTATTCTGAGCATAAAAGTAGAACACAGGGCTAAAAATCCCTGCATATACTTTTGTGCTACAAAAAAAGAATTATAAAGATGAAGTTATCTTTATAATACGTGCAAATACAATGTAAAGCAAAACAATCGCAGTCAGAATGTGTTTTTATTGGTTGGTAATGAGATAGAACAAGCCATAATACACACGCAGATGTATTCGTATTACATTATAATGTGCACTGCATGTTTGATTGTGTAGATGTGACAAAGAAAAGCAAGATTTCTATCAAATCACACTTAGCCCTGCCCGTCAACCCCCATCCACCCACCCACTGATCCAGAGAAACAGCGATAGATTGCATAAAAGTAAGCAAGTGTGGGTTATTCACACATGATTTACCACTCATATTTAAAACGGAATACATTATATCTCCAATTCAATTTGAGAAGAGGGTGGTGTCAGCGTTTTGCTTGTCATCTTCAGCGATGGAAGGAGACTGGGATGGATGTGAATGTCTTCTCTTATTTAACTGTGAAGGATTCTCCTCTGCTATGAGCAACTGCACTGCCACGCACACACACACACACACACACACACACACACACACACACACACAGAAGCAAAAAACCTTCTTTGTACAAAGAGATTTGACACTGACAGGGAGGGGGGTTCATAACCTAATCCTGCCTAACATTTGGGAAATAAGCTACCCTGCCGCATTTACTGGGGGGTGAAACAATTGCATGAAGTGCAGGAGGGGGATATTTCTCATCTGAAAGTCTGGCACTTGAGATTTCAGATTTAGAAAAAATAACATTGTCATGATTTACCCTTCAGTCACTGGTACTTGCATATGCATCTGAAAGACATAATATCATGTACATGATTATGCATAATATATGACTACAACTTGCATAAAATAAAGGCTTACATATGGAACAGGCATAAAATAATAAGGTTGATAGGAGGAACCCCTCTCTGCCACATCATGTGACTCCACTGTGTGCATGTGAATAAGCCTGCCACTCTTTCTGCCACTTACAAATTCATGAACGTCAACTGAAATGCAAGAGAGGTAGTGAAGCATGGCGTGTGTGTGTGCATGTGTGTGTTTGTGTGTCAGGGTTTGGTGACTGCATGAGGTCATACTTGCAATTACATTTCAAGTTTATTGCTTGCACTGTACTGACAGCAATTCAGCAAAACAAATATAGCAGACTAAGTAGACTAGAGGTACTAAAAGTAGTCTAGCGAAAAAGACAGATTAAAGAGAAACATGTGCTGCTGATACTGATTTACAATAGAAAAAATGTGGTAAAACAGTGGTGTGGTTGTACTTTAGTCTGGATTTGACTGAAAGTTTAAGAGGAGAAAAAGAATAATACAGGTAAAAATGAGGTTTTGACAAAGTCTGAGGTGAGGAGTAGCCTGAAGTTTTCATTATACAAAAGATGATAAGGAGTGATTCTGCTGTCTTGCAGGCGCCGGGGGGGATCATTTCACTGCTGCGGACCCAGGAGGGAGAATAGACCAGACAGAGCACAGTGATAGTCACGTCACCACGGGGAAGAGAATGCAGAACACCTATTAAGTACAGTGCAAAGCTGGTATATAAGATTGAACCACTGCCTGGAGGTAAGGGGCACTGGTCCTGTTGGATTCTTTATACTATTGTCAGCAGTGAGGTGACTGGGAGGAATTTAGGACAGAATACTGTGGTGCACTTGGTGAATTGTACAGCACAGAATGAACACATGGGGAGCTTCGCCAGCAGGGGGTCTCGTCAGGAAACAGTTGGTGCTCGGACAAGGACTTCTGCAGAACCCCTGGGGAGAAAAGGCAGGATTTGACAGATGTTTTAAATCTTCTGAGTCACATCATGGCAAAGTGGGGTTTAAAAGGTCACGGTGGTCACACTGGGACCCTCAGCGGCAACGAACAGAGGTCAGGGCAGTAAATGTTATTGCTGAGGTTGTAAAGGTCTTGTAGAGACTATGATTTGCTCTTGGAAAAAATGAGAGGGGTAAAATTTTAAGAGGAACTTAACAGGTGCTAAAGGTACAATTTAAGCCATCCACGATGATGGAGAAAAGACATGGGGGGCATATTTTCTACTAAAGTGCATGAAAGTGCTTGTGTGAGGAAAAAAAGAATAGAATGGGAAAAAAACAGCTTCATTAAAAACTAAAAGGAAGGTAATTACAATGTTGACTGAATGACTAACATGACATGACATGACATTTTATTATGATACTGAGAGATGAAATGACTCATAAAGTGTTAAAAGCCTATATATGTACATAGACACTCAGTGATTTAATTCAATTCCACTTGCTCTACTTTTGAAGGGGATTCAGTCCTTGTACTCAAACAGTGGATTTAAGTCTGGATTTAGGGCGCAGCAATGTCAATGTTTGTTTGTAATTGTTTTTCGTGATGAGTGTCTGTTTAGTGTTCAAAGCTGATGATGCATCTGTCTGCCAGATTTCTGTCTGAAAATAAAAGTTTGACGACAAAAATTCATATGGGAAAAAAAAACACCCAAGTGCTTTGAGAAACTGATGAATATTTTTTAAGAGGCTGCATCACATGTATAGTCTTAAAGATTTAAAATGTCTGGTTAAATTAAGTCCAAAACAAACTGTGGATGCACTGAAACCCCTATTACTATTGGAGATTGTTCCTTTTGATAGAGGCTTCATACTTGGCACCATTGCAGAACAATATTTGTAGAATATAATCTAGAATAGTCACTAAATGGATCTGTTTTGGCAAATATGGTTTCAAACATCCTGACTGAAGTTTTATAAAGAAAATACTAATTATATAATTCAAAAGGCATATTAAGGATAATCATATTTTAACCCGAAACATGAACATTTCTACATATACTTCGCCAATAAATTTCTACATTCTACTTCCAAGGGCTGATTTTAGATTTAAGTTGGGACCGTTGCCATTCAGTGGGATGACTGATATCTCTTCCTAAAAGCACTGAATGAGGGCTGAGGTAAGGAAATAGCCTCATATATATGCAAAAGGTAAAAGTGTGAATAGCATGTAAATGAACACAAGCTTAATTTTGCACTTGTAAACACAGCAAACACAGGCGATTGCTAATAGCAAGAGTTTGCGGTCAGCACCGAGAAGAGGAGGCGAGTCGTGCCGAGGCAGGCGCTCATCATAACCTGGGTCATGTTATCAGGTCCTGATTAGAAACACTTGGAATTCATTATTGCTAGCCTGGCTACAAAAATAACCTTTTGAAGATAAATGCATGTGGGTATATTAACAGGTAATTTATGCATATGAGTTTGTTGGGTAGAAGCATATGGCATCAGGCGGTGAGATGCGACCGTGCATCCCACACTTGCTCTGTAATGGCGATAAGTGCATTACGGATGTTAGTTACTGCCACAGGACCCTACTGTAAAGTCAGCTTTATTAAGGCAGGGTGAAACTTTTTTGAATTTTAAGTCTCTTTGATAAATGCTCTTTTCCTTAAAAATAAATTGCAGATGAAGCCTGATTTGTGTAATTATAGACCATCTTTGTGCACCGTATTAGTCAGTTATATCTTCACAAGTGTTTGAATACATGTCCACCTCCATGATGTTGCCCCCACTTTCACTAATCCCTTTCCTGGTGAAAAGCTTCAAAGATAGCTGGGCTGTATGTAAACTTTCATTTCTTATCTTCCCTGATTCTCACTCTGACTTTTGCTTAATGCTTTTTAATACCCTGCATTTCCTTGTGGAGAGCTACATGCTGTCTCAGCAGTGGACTGACAAAAGCTGTGACGAACATTGAGAGAGATTCAGGGGCTTAGTGTCTATGGGAGGATGACCCCATATTGTTCCAAATGCATAAGGGACCAAAAGAAAACCCGTGGATGAGGAGCCTGGGCTTAGCACATAATGCATAAAATGAATTTCTTACCCACATCTTCTCCTCTCAACTCGTTTGCCACTTATTCACTTTAATTCCACCCATGTCGCCTCCCTCTAATATCTTGCTTATGTTCGTTGCACAGCTCATGAATTTGGTGTTATAGCAGGATCATGTGCATGTGCATGTATGCATGTGAAGAGAGACACAGAAAAAATGGGCGAAATGAGATATTGAATGTGACTGATTGCAAGAATGAAGGAGTCAAAGAGCAAAAAGAACAAATGTATAAGTGCGGGTATGTGAGTGAGGGGGTGTGTGCCTAGATTCTTTGTGTGAGAGAAAGAGATGGTGTCCCAGGTTTTAAAGGCAGGTACGGTTGCAGAACGCTGAGCGCAGTTAGCTTTTCTCTCGGTAATTGCTCCTCGCCGTAAATGCTAATTTGGTGTCATGACTGCTTGACTGAGTCCCAGATGGGATTTTAAAAGTACCCAGCCTCTGTCTAATTTCATTCTGTTTAACCCACCCTTTCAAATGCTCTTTGTGCATGTGTTTTGTGTGTATTTGGTCATCTGTCTGAGCTTCGACTTAAACCGTCCATTCTGTTTGTCATTTAACGGTTTGTAAAACACATGCGGTCCCCTTCAGTTTTCTTCGGGTTGAAATTAATCCACTGGAACACTTTAAAGACAGAATTCTTCAGAGGGTTTAATCTGTATAATCAAAGTGGACAAATCAATCCATATAATTAATTAAAGGGGCAATTTGGAAGATTAAAAAAAACTTCAACTATCAACAGGGGGTGGCAGCCTTTTATTAGGAAGTTGAAGTGTTGGAGTCCACTGGCAAAGTGTGCCAATAATTCTATCTTATCATATGTGCTGCTGTTAGCTTTGCTCGGTTCTTAACAAGACCACAAGAAAACTGCTACAAATAAAAGATATACCAACTGAGTGTGGCATTTCTTTGTGAGCTGTCATTTACTGCACTAAAGATGACTTCTGAGTTATCTGAACAAGGCCAACATCCCTGGTTTATTTGCTTCATAAAATTGCTGTTCTGATCTGCAACAAAAGGAGAAGTTATTAACACAATATTTATACTGTCAGTAATAGTGTGTATCTTGTCTGCTTTCTTACCATTACATATAATAGCGTGTATGTCTGTGCATGACCTGCCAGATTACAGATGGTTGGCTTCAAGCTGATGACCAAGGGTGAAACAGAGGTAACCAATCATTTTCCTCATAACATCTACCCTTGTTGTTAGCATGTCCACTTTTAGTTATTGTCATGCAGATTGCTTATCTTTAGTAGTTTGGAGTTATAGACTGCTATTGCCTTTAACATTATTCCCAGCTGTTTATGTTAGACAGGGCAGGCAGGTCTTGTATCTTTGGTTTGTTGATTTCTTGGCCAAGGTTATCTTGGCTACATCCCTGCAGATAGATTTGTTTGTTTGTTATTTTGGCCTTTGCCCACCATGAAGCTATTTCCAACTGTTTGGATTTGTACATAGATTGTGTAAATAAATACCACAGTTGTCCAATCTTTGCCATCTGTTTCTGATGCTACTTGGGACCGGGGGAAGATGAGTCACACTCATGTCATGTCTTCCCTAGATGGGGTATAACACTGTTACAACATAGCCAACTGAACTGAAGTTTAATATCAAACTTAACAGTCTATGCACATTAACTTATTTATTGTGTCCTCTCTCTCCTCTGGTGGAAGACAACACCAACAGTATGCTGTCCTCTTTTTTTTTATCACTTACTTTTCTGCAGAAGATTCAGTCACCATTGCATTTCTCCTTTCTGAGTGTATAGCTGTAACTGTCTTTGAATCTTCCTTCCAAGTCACATCTCTAAGTAAAGGTTCTATCTACTGAATATACCTGAATGGAACTGTCTTGCAAGTGCAGATTGCAAAACCTACACCTTCAATGTCACTGTTCTGTAGGAGCTATATTTGACACCGTTATTAATATATACTGTACCTGACACCATCATCTACACCTAAACCTTAGAATCCATCAGTGACTTCAGCTGGTGCAAAGATAGAAGACTCAGCTCAATTTGCAACAGTTCTTATGAATATTCAACAAGCTAATCTACTTGACTCTGATTGAACAGCGAGCCAATGAAGGTCTGGCTTTTTAGCCCTGCGCAACAAGTAGAGGAACTGACAGTGATGAAAGTGAAACAACATGCTTTGAACTGGCTTCTATACCTGACTTGTATGGTAAACCTTACACCAATTTTTCTCAACTTCTAACCTGTATCAACTGGACCCCTTCCACTGCTCTATGGGGAAAGCTGGGCCCCATGAATTTGTCATGTTTACCCCCTCTTTACGGCGCCCCAGCTTGCTGTATACAAAAATTGTCACTGAGCTAGACAAATTCTATGGGTGTGGTCTCACCTGGGTAAGCATGAATACTATTGAGCTTAGACACTAAAGGTCAACTTTTATCATTATTTAATTCCTACTGCTGTGTCACCACTATGGTTGAATGCATTGTGCATCATTTCTGTGAAAAATGATGTCCTATTTCTCTTGCTTGAAGCTGTTTTCTG
>JAPSES010000115.1:11382228-11400676 GCA_029822895.1 Maxillicosta whitleyi
AATAGAATAGAATAGAATAGAATAGAATAGAATAGAATAGAATAGAATAGAAGTACTTTATTAATCCCAAACTGGGAAATTGGGTTGTAACAGTAGCATGACAGAGACAACAACAAAAAAAAAAAAAAAATAGAACAGTAGAATACATTACAATATATATACAGTAAGAAAAAATAATTTAGATAAAGGTTGTTTTTATGTACATAATTAAAATGAACAGTAAATCGGTCATGTCTGATGCTGCTGAAAAGCCAAGAAACTGCATTTTACGTGAAGTATTAAGATATATTGCTAAGTTTAGCGGCTCAAAAGTTATTAATATTTTATATCAGTATGCTTTTGGTTGCAGGCTGATGTTGAAGTCCTTGAGGGTTAATTAATGTTTTCTCCTGTTTTGCAATGAATCACAGCTTTATTGTATATCTTCTCTTACTACTTTTTCTCTCATTCACAACTTTCTCACATTTTGTATAGACAGAAAAATATATTTGCAAATTTCAGCCAGGAATGAGATGAAAAGAGCAATTTAATAAGCATATAAAAAAAAACATGACAGCTCCAGGATGAAGGTAAAGGTACAAAAGGGGGCTAAAAGGAATGGGAAAATAGTAAATATTAGGACGACTGATGGAACGTAAAAGAGCGCACTAGTTTGATAGATGAAGAGAGACTAAGAGAGCGGGAGATGTGATCAAACATTCAGGTGGTATGGCCTTGAAAAAAAATCCTTGCCAATGAAGAATGCACTCAACCTGGAATTTATTCATAGATGTATTTATAATTCATGTCTGCAGAATGAATGACTTCCTATGCACCTGAGCATAGCATGCATGTTCCTGTGGGTTTCCCCGTATGCGTCTGCACAAAAACTGTGTTGGAGGTATTGTGAGTGTGTGTTGGAGTGACATTTCCATCGATGCGCAGTGTGTCCTGGAGACAGAACAAATGGGAAGTGATGAGAGAATGGTTGTTTTAAGGAGCCTCCAGAGTGGATTCACCTTGAGAGTGATTTGGTTTCTCACATTACACTGCTTCTACTGCTGTTTCATGATGCAGGCGGGTGACAAATTATAGGAAACAGCAGATAGAAGTAGTCTTTTGCAGGACAACACACACACATACACACATCAAGCACAAGGGGTCAGAGAATAATGATGAGAATAAAAAGTACGTGACTCATTTGCTATGGCCTTTAGATCACCATCCAAGTGAATACCTTTGGGAGATGTTTGACTGACATGTTAGGGGGAGCTCTCCACCTCCATCATCAAAGCCCCAAATAAGGGAATATATTTTGGAAGAATGGTGTTCATCCCTGCAGTAGAGTTCAGAGACCTATAGAATCCATCCCATGAGAACCAAAACTCATGTAGTGGCCCTTATTGAGATGCTTTATGCTGCTTTTTGCCAAGATTTGTCACTTGAGGAGGGTGTAGAACATTATTTTACTGCTACTATGTGTTCATAATGTTTGCTTACCTGTGTGCCTTTTGCTTTATTTGCAATAATACTGCGATGTGTCTGCATTTTTGCTGCACCTGTTTTTGTGTCTCTGAGTTTCTTTTTGTGTGCATTCGAGTATGAACTGAGTGAGAGGCTGTGTACTCCACGGTTGCTATTTACAACTAATTCAATATGAATCATTGATTGGAACCATTAGATGATTCAAAAAGTATTTTGATCTCATTACTCAACATTTCTTTTCTTTTCAGGTTCTACTGCTATCAGCATTATTTTTTCATGTTACTAAGGGAGCGCCTATTCTTCTGTAATGCATTATATTTTAAGGTTTTAGGTTGTTTTTTTTTTTTGTTTTTTTGACAGAAATGGTTAGAGCTTATTTACAGCACGTCCTCTGCAAGGCTTGAGAACCCCCAAACTCATGAATTTTGCAGAAAGATATGTAATAAATGCTTAAATCAGCCCCATAAAATATCCACCATGTGAATGTAGCAGTCGTGGTGTAGCACCTGCTTGTACATTCCTAGAAAGAATACAGAGAGAATAATCACAGAGTAGCATCAGAGAAAACTGGGAACACATTGTAATGGTTCATCTACCTTATTCTAGTCTTAAAGCAAGACCTGGTAGATCTCCCTGGAGGAGGATCACTGAAGCATCTAATGGTCTGCCTGTTAAAGCTCCATTAAGCTAAATTAAAATTAAATGAAAAATAGTCTCCCTCAATAAAAGTCCCATCATGTACAGGTCAGTGGTGTTAATGCAGATCTGTTTAAGGGTTCTGTGACATTTAGGTTTAATTTCATACACAGCCTTAAATATAAACACACTAGTGTAACATCTGTTTAATAATATATTCATTCGCTTGCAATATTGGAGGAATTTAGCTGTTGTTTTGTTAATTGCGTATTAAATAGGACATCTGTTCAGTATTAGTTCTACCATGAAGCAGTGGTGATTGGAACAGGCAAGTACTCTCGATTTGGTTTAATTTCCACCAGATGAGACGTATATTAAAATCACAATATGTCTTGATTTACAAGAGCTCTTCAGCCTCCTTAAAATTCCCCGAGCAGTTCCCATTTTGGCCTCTAGGTGTCCCCATCACATATCCCCGTCTCCCTCCGCGCTGCTGCGTCACCTCTTTGATACATCGTTGACTGTTTACAGAACCGATGGCGGAAGCCGGTTCACTCAGTAAGTTTTTAATTCATTTTCCTTTATGAAGAACATTGACAGTCATGGCTACTTTAAACTGTGGGTTTGGGTTCATTGTTAGTAGGATTTAGTGTCGGTTAATGTGTGCTTTTTTCCGCGAGTCGGACTATTTTTTCTCCATGTTTCTCTCCACGTTCTCACACGTTTTCTGTCACTACTGTTGTGTTAAAGCTTTACAGAGACTCTTGAAGATCTGTTTCCCCTCTGGAATCAGTAAAACTTCTAGACAATTCATTTACCATTTACCTTGGTTTATGCTCAGTCTATTATGCTGCAAAAATGTAAACATTAGTTCGTAGACATCTGAGGTAGATAAGGCACTATAACTTGCAAAGATTTACATTTTATGTTGTTGTGTTGTTTCAGGAGTGATAAATAAGTAAGTTTCTTCTTATTTACACTGATGTGTTGTGTATTGGAGTACATACCTACTCTTTATACATTTGGATAACTGTATTGCAGTGTAAAAGTTAAATTCCACCCCCATGGTTTGTTGTTTTTGCAAGGCTGATATACGTGTGCATGCTTTTTTTCCTTTTATTTATTTATTAAGGATAGTGCATATTAATGAACATCTACAACAACTGCAGCTGTAAATATCCCACATTGTAGCAAAAGTGCTAATTTCCATCTGCAATCCCTAGGCAGGTGACAAGAAAGACAATTGACAAAAGAAAAAGACAACACAACCTCATTCTTTTTTCTTAAGATACAACAAAAGAATACGAGGAATATTTACACAACTGTAAAAGACTCACTAAATAACTGAACTACATCAGTTGCGAATGTTAAAGTCACTATTTAGTGTCACCCTGAGGCCATGACAAGAAGCAGCACAAACAGTTTCCAACATCTGGTATGTGTTGAATGAAACATGGAATAAACATAACAAAATTAACACAATAAATCTCATATTATCTGAACAAATGGGTGAATGTTACATGCAAAAGGTCACACTAAATACTACCACCGGTTTATTGAAGACTTACACAGTGCTGTAATGTGCAAGGTTTTTCCAAAATTGTTACCAAAAAGTCATAATTTTGTACCATTGTTATGACCATATCATCATACATATATTTGGAAAACTATTATCATGTAAGAATTAAACACCACACAAAAAGATTTAAAATAAAAGTTGATAAAGAAGCCCACTGTGGACCACCATTAGAGCTAGGAAAAGTCATTTTGATAAGTTTGATGAATTGATAAATAATAATAAATTGATAATAATTCCTCCCTGCATGAATGTGTTTATGTATTTATTTATTTACTACATCTTATCCTATTCTCTTTTGTATGTCACTGCTGATATAAACATTTTATAATCTTGTTGTGTGGTGTAAGCATTTGTAGTTAGTACTTTCAAAGACAGTGCATTAGCAACCTCAGTAAACTATGATACTAAAGTCCAAGGTGCAAGTGTTGCCCAACATGTGTCACAAAAACCTCACTAGGCCAGTCATTGTTTTTAAGGACCTTATTAACCTTTGGGAATCTGACACAAGAGTAACTCAGTTATGCCTGAACTGGCCTATTTTTAAGAAATCAGGACAACAGGCTGTACTTTCCTGCTTTGAAACATATTTGTGAGTAGTTAATTTTCAATCTTAATCTTTTATTGTTAATACTTGATAAACGTTTAATTTTCTGTCTTTCTGTCATTACTCATATATACGTTTAGGCTTCATTATGTGAATTCTGATATTTGTAAGTATAGAAGAACAGATGTTTTGCTTCCTTGCAGGAAATATGATGTTTAACTTTTTTTCTGTTTTGTTTTTTTTACCTTTATTTAACCAGGAAAAATATCCCATTGTGATTAAGAACCTCGTTACCAGTGTTAGCTATATAGTAACGAAGTAAAAATACTTCACTACTGTACATTTTGAGAGACTTTGTATTTTACTCGAATTTTACTTTTATTTTATTTCTGAACTTAATTGCATACTTTTACGCCACTACATTTTCAATGTTCCGTTCCGTTACTCATTACAAAAGAAAGAAAGATGGCAGATAAGCTACAGTTCTTTCCCAATTTTTTTTTAAATTTTGTCTATAATGATGGCAATTGGTCGTACAGCCTTGGTTTACATAGTTTTTTGTTTTCATTTTTCTCTTAATGTATAAATTTTCAGGACTGACTTTATTTGAAAGAGAGAAAAGAACAGGTTTCGAAAGTTTCAAGTTTCAGTTTGTGGTGCATGCATCTCCATTTAATTTTTTGGAGGGGTACCTATACTTTTACGGAGTCCTGGCCAAGAGACAGCATGAAATACAACACACAGTCACAACATACAATAATTTACAGGCCACATCAAACTATGAAAAACAAGTTCAAGTCACTGATTTACTCTTAAGCACTTTTAGGTTTGGGTTTAAAAGCATTCAAGTGTGAGTGAAGTGCAAGCTTTAAGGGTTATTTCAGGACATGAAGTTTTGGATGTTTTTCTTTTGTTTTAGGCTCAAATGAATGGATACATGTTTGCATGTCTTATTAACAAATGTCTCTAATATATACCAATAGATGACAAAAGGACAAAGAATCATGATAAGGTCTTGGTCCAGCTTTAGGGCACCTTGGCATTCATTCTACAAGTCTGTGTAACTTTTGTATTTTGTCATTTGGGCAAAAAAATACACTTTATTAAGATTAATATCTCATCATATAAAAAAGCTAATGCATTTAGACTGTGCCCGTACAGTATAACAGATTCCATCATTACATTTAATCATGTCTTTTCTTTTATTCATCTTGATTCAACATCACAATAAACATTCTCAGCATTTTTATACATACCACAGCATGGATGTTAATTGTTTAATTATACCATGCAGTGCTCCTGTGTGGAGGCATCTGCATTTGTTTGGTAGCTCTGTTTATTTATTCAGAGTTTTAATTTGTCACCAGCCTCTATGATGACAAAGAAGGCAGTGAATATCAGTTTAGAGGCCGGGAACAGCAAACATTTTCCAGATTTACTTTTAAGTGTATTATCTAATGCACACCTGGTGCTTAGGTTTTATATAAGACCGGAGAAAAGGTTGAGTTGCTATTATAAGAAGGTGCCTGAAACACCTGACAAAGACCTACAGTATGCTATATTTTTAATGAAGTCAGTGCTGACATTGGGTGGAAACGTATTTATTTAGCTTAAAAATAACAAATAACAAATTCACCATAAGAATACAATCCAAAATGCTTTTTGTAAAACAGAAAAAAAAACAAGTGGAGTAGTAGCAGTGAGTGTGTCTTCATCTCCTCCATTCCAGTTGAGTTTACTGACTGAAGACAGGCTCCTCTGGATCTGGGCCATGGATGAAGAGTTGACGCCTTTGGACTGCCTGCTGCCCTCAGGTACTTGTCTTTCAAACACATTCATTTTCCTTGTGCAAACAGATATATGCAGACAGTCAAATGCATCTGCACAGGTGCGTATTTGTGTGTAGTGTTTAAATCATAAACCAGCAGTCGCTAAATCCCTGGCAGACACAAAAAAAACTGAAGAAAACACAGAGAATCTGTCTTCCTCCTAATGACACACTTACACCCTCTGTCATTCTTGTCTTCTCTGTGCATCTTCCATTTTCTCTGGCATGCATAAACATCCCTCTCCTGAATATAATCCCTGTTGTTATCTAACTTTGCTTTGTCACAACAAAACGCAGTAGCCTAAATGTGAGTAAAATCTACCTTTGAGCACATGCAGATTTGAACATTCAAACATGAACTTTAAAAATAAATAATAATAATAATTAAACAGAATCAACTTTCCCAATCTCCAAATTATCAATACGGACTGGCTTGCAGCCCTGAAATTGAATCTGGTTAAAGCTGCCTGGAGCCACTACTTTTAGGTCAAGGTCTATGTGAGTTCTCTTACGATTTGTGTGTGTCTGTCTGTGTGTGGTGGAAGGAAAGTTGATATGTACCTAAGGGCAGGCTTTACCAGCGCTATAGAGGTCAGGGAGATCATATAGCAGTTTGGCCCCCAGAGAAGAGAATAGGTACTTGTAGTTCTGTCTGTAGCTTAGTTTGTTTTAATAACAGTTGCACATATTACCATGCAATTTTGAAGAACAAATCTGCACAGAATAATATAGTGTAATAATATACTAATACTATTTTTATAACTGGCATGGAGAATAACTCCCTTGCCCACTAGGAAGTAGCTGCAATAAACTTTTGTTTGTTCAAGTTTCACTGTATTGTAAGGTTTTTACTCTGGATAGAATTATTGTTCAGTCATATCAACATAGAAAATAACAAGTTTTACAGTGTTTTTCACAACATTTACCCCCCCCAAAAAAAAAAAAAAAAAAAATCTTTGAAATATTAAACCAATATGTGATGCTCAGAGTTACTGCCAATTAAACTGTTCACTTAACTGGTTATGTTTTGCTAAACCCACGTTTATTAGTCTTTGGTACATTTGTTTGTGTATTTGAGAACCGAAAGTTTGAATTTAAACCCGTTTTAATTCCTGCTTCATTTGTTACGTCTACAACTAGTTACATCATGACATTTGCAGATATAAGATCACGACTCTCGAAGAATATTTCTCAGAGTACGACATAATTGTTTATCAGCAGCAGTGGTTGTAGTAAGAACTGAAAATATGTCCAAACTTCGAGTCCATTACCCAAAATGTTCAGTTGTTGGTTGTATTAATGGACCCAAGTGGCTGAACAGGAAAGAGAAGCACAGTCAACAACCTGGAGGAGGTGGAATCATGAAGTGGCTCATTTGCATTTAAAGGGCCAGTGCTAAAAATGACCTTTCTGGTGTCATTAGTCAGAAATAGGGTTGAAGATGGACCTGTGGGGTTGAATTAATGAAGAATTCAGACCAGAGCAGAGCATTTACAGTGTATGTAGACCACAGGGAAATGTTTGAAAATATATAATTCCTTTTTTTTTTTTTTAAAGCTAAATATCACTCCTTTAAGCTGTTCAGGCTGATTTAGATATCTGATATTTATTGAGCTGTATTAACAGGTAATATCTAGTAGCGACTGGGTAGCTCAGTGGTTCACGCCACTGACTTTGGTGCAGAAGATGGCCGGTTTGAGACCCAGGTGGACCCTTGGGAAAGGTCCTTTACGCTATACATCCCAATGTAGCGCAAGCCTCATAGTGCCAGTCCCAAGCCCGGTTGTGTCAGGAAGGAATCCGACGTAAAAACTGTGCCAAATCAACATGTGGTTTGGTGCGTTGTGGTGACCCTGGAAGGGAAAAAGGGAAAAAGCCAAAAGAAACATTCATTAACAGGTAATATCTAGTCTTAAACTCATCATTTAGAGTGTGAAAAAAATGGAAAAAATAGAAAGAAAGTGGGTCCTGTAATTAAAGCTGCATTCTTAAACAGTAACTGTAGGCTTATTAACATTAACAAGTACTGTCGTTTGTCTCAGCTGTTCTTCATTAGCCTCTTAACTCCACTGATTGGTGTTAAACGTTTAAAAATCTATAATCATAGCGTTTCACCACAGAAGGCACTGTGTCTGAAGGTACAGCTTGTTTTATCTTAGCATATGCTTGAAGATCATGCACACAACTATAAGAACATGATATTGGTGTTTGTTGCCTGAGCTGGTACACTGCAATAAATCAATAAGGCGCAAAGGCCAACATCAGTCTGAAGACGTTCCATTGTGATTGCAAACTGACAGCAGCCTCCCAGCACCCCCTGAAACACATCTGTACTCAAACTATTAGCTAAGCACCACAGGCTGTTTGTTTACCGTATAAATCCAACATTTATACTAAAGATTTCACAGTGTGAGCAAATCCTCCTGCAGTTGTGTCCAAAAAAGATCAGAGCCCCCCCTCAACAATGATGTAATTGTGTTGATAAATGTCTGCCATCGAAGGTATAAGAAGGTGTGGTGAATCACGAAAAAAAAACAATCTTTCTCCTAACTATACAGTCTGTTGAGCTACTTCTTCTTGATTAGATAACTTTGGATTATGTTTGTATGGAGTCTTTAATTTAATCTTTCAGTGGAAATGCTTATCTAGACTCTCAGTGGAGAGTATAAAAACAGCCCCTGGATGTCTGCATTTTAAAATCCCAAGTGTGCTCAGTTAGCCTTTTAAATTTCACAGTTTTAATTATAAATGCATCTTCCTGGAGTATCTATGCACAACGCTGCATGCTTGTATTTTGTGTGTGTACATAGACTGCATATGTGTGTTTGTGGTATTTATGCTGTCTGGCACTTTAAAAAGAATCCCAAGGTGACATTTCTTTGAACAGGGTGCAGGAAAGGCCGTGAAGCTTCTTGTGTGCGTGTGTACGGGGAGGTGAGTGTGTGCGATGAAGGGTTATCTGAAAAGTCACGGCTGGTTGGGTTTGTCTTTTGTTCTCTGTACACCTCCAGCCAATTAAGAGACAAGACTGACAAATCTACTCCTCGCCTACCCCTCCTTGTGTCCTCCCCCCCACCCCCCCCTTCTCTTTGCATCACTTCTGCACCCCCTCTTTCCTGTCCTTTGCCTCTACTATACACAGCTGGGGTTGACTTTGGTATTGGAAGTGACCTTCCACTGATGTGAACTTTTTAACAACATCAAGCCTACTGCAGCAACAAAGTCGCAAACGCACAGGGCGCATTTTTTCCCCTCCACTTTCTCAGCCAAGCTGAACTAAACTGTTTACACTACAAGGCTTTTTTTTTTTTCGCAGGACACAAGGTGATACATATATTGCAGTATGACATTTTACTTTTTTGGGCCCCCCACTATATTCCTGATGTATCAGGAATGAGGAAAGAAACAACCTTGTTTTGGATACGCCATGCCATGCTGCTTAGAAACTCCAGTTTGGATGAATTTACATAATACAGTTTAGATGAGAGGGAGGTTGGAAAGTTATAAAGGATTGCTTAGACTAGCATATGAAGCCTTGGCTTTGCTACAAAAGGCAACAACTTTAAAAAATGGATGAGCAGTCATTCATAGGGGCAGAGATGGGAGGAAAAAGATAAATCAGAAAGAAATGAAATGGCTGTGTGAAGGCGAAGAGGGAAAAGAGCTTTCGCTTTAGTCTTTGGTCCATTAAGGCTTTTGTTGCAGCTTTGTTTTTACTTTGTCAATGAATGCACAGTTTCCCATTATATATACACCCCCCCTCCCCCATCTCCTGCAGATAGAAAAATGACAATTCTAAAGTATTAGTCAGGGGATCTGCATTAGCGGCATAGCAAAAGAAAAGCTAAGAGCAAGATGGATGGGGGGTTGAGAAGAGAAGCGAAATAGATTTGTGAAATGATGCACCCTGGGACACAGCCCTGACAGTGAAGCATGGAGGTAACTGCTGACAGGAAAAAACAAAAGAAGTGCAGCTATGAAGGCTATAGGATGACAGGTTATTTTCAATGCTGTTTTGAAAGGGGTTTTCTCTGTTGTCATGCATTGTAGGTACAGATGGTGGGTCTCCAAGGTCAAGGTATTCAAATTAGCATCAGATATGTGCAGGCCTGGGTGCACAGATGCTTCTAAACAATAAGGACCTAGACAGTGATCGTGAGCCCTGGTTCAGGAGTCAGGTCACTCAAGCTTAACTGAAAATTTTGTATCCTTTTGAAAACATTTTTATAGATTTCTTTTGTTACCTGAGCTTGAGAACATCTGAACCTTGACGAAACTGAGATTTTGTGACCTGGTAAAATTGAAGTGGTTTCTTTTTTTATTGTTCATCTCATCATAAAACTGGGCGATACAACCAAAAGTGTTCAACGTTATGAACAATTTATTATTTTAATCCATTTTTTTTTGGCTATGTGAAATGACTTTCTTATTTAAACTACATACTACCAGTATGTATGACTGGAGAAGCACATTCAAGTCCTGTTGTTGCTATGGTAATGCTATGAGATGCTTGCAGCAATATACACATGCTATACAGTGTCCCAAAAAAATGATGTAATTTGAGGTGTCCATATTAGAGTGACTACATGGTCAGGAGAAATGACACAAATTTTTTTGGGATGTAAAATGTTTTATTCTACAAACGAAAAATTCTGTTTTTTTTTTTATTTTTTATAATGTTCCAAAGTTATTACAAATGTTCAGTGTGTGAAGTGAAGTCCTTTTTTCCGACACAAACAGCCTTCCGCTTGAAACTTCTTATGCCACATCCAAATCTGCTTTCATGTTGGCGCTTGTTTATAACATATTATAACAAATTCATGTTGCTCGTTCACATTTGACTGAGTTTGGGCGTACTTCAATACACAGAACACCTTTTCTCTTGCTGTGAACAGCATGTCTATTCCTGAAAGCAGAGCAATAAAAATCATTGCACTTTTTTTTTTTTTTTGAGCAAAAAAAATAATAATAACAAATTATGAGGTGATGAAATGATATTGAACTTTTTGGGACCCTTTGTACATCACATAACCAGAATAACATCAGCTAAAAAATTCATCAAAACCAATTTTTGGGGTAAACAGAACACAATTCAGACAATAAGCACTGAAATGAGTAAATATCAAAAAGAAGCTAACAGTCACAGATTAATATATGTCATGAATAATTCCATAAAACAAAAGACTAATGTGACAGATGTTGCTAAGCTAAGCTAAGCCAACACTAAGTAGATCCAACTGAAACTCACTGAACAAGACAAAGGTGATAAAAAAAAAAACATATGGCATTATGAAGTGGTGATTACAATTTTTATTTTTTTGTTTTCTGATCATATTCATGTTCTATTGAAATGATTCCAACTACAAACAAATGGCACAGGACATAACAGGTTAATATATTAAAAGAAGCAGACAGGTTGCATTTTGTCTCAAGAGGAATAATCTTGATTTTGTGATTTTTTTTTATGTGTTTTTCATGATCTCCAGAGAGTGATACAAGAATAATAACCTTTGCCATACTGCTCCTTCCTCTTTCTGTGTCTTCTGATTATTGGTTACTTTACACTTTCTTTCTCCATTTCTTTCTGTCATTTCCCCCAGGCACACAGAAGATTTGTCTGATCCTTCTGAACCAGCCTCTAGATAAAGACTACCTACACATCCTGTGGGGTAAAGGTACATATTTCACACATCAATACCGATTCTTTTTAGATCATTCCCCTGTTGTTTTGTTGTTTTGTGCTTTGTAGTCTATGTGGTCTGCACTGTGTGTGTTTTCGATAGCTGCTGTGTCACTGCTAAGCCCCTTCCTTGCCCTCTGCCCACATTCCCTATGATATGTCACCTAATGAAGTAGACAAATGGTATGGTCTTTTGGGAGAAAACTTTTTTTTTTTTTACCCAGCATGGGTAGTGGTGTTGTTTTTATCTGTCCTGTAGCAACATGGCCTGAATAATGATCATATTCAAAACAAAGATCATTCCATAAGGTAAGAATCTCTTGGTATTTACAGGTTGAACAGATCTTTTTCACAACTTCTGAATTTTTGACCAGAAATATGCAATCGTTGTGAAATTCTACCTCTACCATATTTTTGCCGGTATTAGGACACTAAAATTTTGGTTGATTAAATTGAACGATTGATTCAGTTATGGACAACTAAGTGTGTGTGACAAGCACTCAACAAATTAACATTTTATCTGAATGTGAGGGGAATTAATGCTTTGTTGTAATGTAATTATTGTTACAACTACAAAAGCAATTAGTGAAATACCCACAGACTGCATATCTCATTAAGACACTGCTTAAGTTTTCAGTCAAAATAACACTCATGTGCCACATCAGCTGATAGTTTACATTATAGCTGTGTTAGCTTAATTGTGTTTTTAAACAGAATACAGCTACAGAAAAATTGAAAATCACCTCTATTTTCTGTAATGTTTGTGTTGTCAGTAGTTGCACTAAAGATCTGATTGGAATCATCTTAATAAGGTCAGAACTGTCACAGTTTAGTCTGAACCATCGATCAACAAAATTAGCAAAGATAATAGCATCATGTAACAACTTTATACCTTCATAAGCTGCATAATCAGACCCACCTGTGTAGAATAAATGGTGCTATTTCAGCATCAAACTGCATTCTTTTCATTTTGAGCTGTGTCTAGTGTTGAAAACTTACAACAGTGCTGCGAGCTCTTATCACTTTGTCACTTTGTTTGACTCTTCGCAGTAGTTTTTTAGTGGTTGTCATCACATCTCATGGCTTTCTGATACTTTGGTCGAAGGCCCTGTGGTGTTTCTTCACCTTGGGAGACTAGCAGAGTAACTCTACTCCCTCTAGAGGTCACACAAATCCATTGGACTGTTAGTATGAATAGACTCAGTTTATATGTCTGTAACCCCATACATTAGCATCTTTGGCAATAACGCAATTACTATTCATTCTCTGTACTCTAATGGTAACTTTAGATAATTTCTTTACTATTTGAAAATAATTACATATAGTCCTTTTAAATAGGCACTGTATCATCTGTTCCTGCACTTGTGATATAATTCGCAGTATAAGTTACATTTATGTACTTTTATCTCAAATTGAGTGCAATAATATGACATTTTTTCCATACATTAACTCTCCAAGAAAATATCACAATTTCACAATGTTACAGTATACACTATTATTGTTATTATTATTAGTGGTAGATTCAATTTAATCAGTTTGTTTGAACAGATAATAATCAGTGATACCAGTTTTACTCCTCTAGCAGCAGATAAACGCATATACCTGGTACATTTGTCACACCATGGTATTGTATGAAACTGTTATTCCACTGCAGTAGCAAGAGTAGCACCTCAGTTCAGACTCATCTAAAACTCCTTACATTCACTAAAGATAATTGGTTGGTAAACAACAGAACACAGCTAGCTGCAGAAAGTGTCCACTGCCCTCAGCAGGGGAGTGATAGGGATGATGTAAACAAACCCACTGGACCTCAAACCTCGGCTTTGACAATGTGGGTGTTTCAGTCATAACAAATCTATGTCTGCATTGACTTTGAGGTGCAGTCTACATCTGTGAGGGCTCTTGTAACCTTTCTTCAACAAGAAAATGCTATCTGGTTTATTTTGTAGTTGTTGCTGGAGGTCTTAAATTCCAGACAGTTTTTTTGTGTTTACAGTAGATAATCATTTATCTGAGGACATTATAATTTGCAGCTTGCATAAAAAAAACAAAGAACAAATGCGTAAAACATACAGCATGTTTAGCAGCTCCTTGTTAAAAGGTAGAAGAATTTTTTTTTTTTTTTTTTGAAGAATGTAGAGCTCCAGTCTCCCTAAGGTGTCACTTATGAGAGGTTATGATGCATAGCAGTTGTGCTACAGCTGTCATGTGTTGTAGCATTCAACTTTGAGCCTGTAAAATGACCTACCTCAAACTGTGCCATTAAACATGTTTTTTTGTTCAATCTGGTGGACTAATCAGAAACAAAATCCAGTTATGAACTGACTCTGGTGGAGATGAATAGCATGGCACAAACTGTGAAGTTGCTTGGGTTATTAACTCTCCACAGTGTTAATGTTAAAGCCATGAAACAAAATCAAAAAAGCAGCTATGTTAATTAATGGAAAGGTGTTATGCTGCTCAGACTCATGCAATTAGGAAAGGAGGTTAGTTAACAGTGTAACTTTGAAGGTAAAATTATGTTTAAAACGACGTCAGATTGAATTTTAACTTACAAGGCTTTGATAGTTTTTATCATCACATCAAACACCAAGAGGCACCAGAGCTGTTTCCACCCGGCTGCAGTCACATATTTATATGCTGCTTTCCTTTTGTGGACCTTTGGAAAATGTTTGACATCAGACAAAGCAATTACCTCATCTGATAATATATCAAAGCCTGTCCACTGACCCAAGATTAAAAAAAAAATAACATCTTTGGAAAAACATATAAAACACTTATAAAAAAAACATTCTGGTGTCTTTTAGGTAGCAGCATGGGTGAATATTAAACCTGTAATAGATTTTTTACACTCTGTTGATTGTCACTGACCCCTGCCAGAGTTTGTAAAATTATATTTTCTCTTTAATATCCTTTTCTTTTTTTAATCTAAACTGTCAGCATACCAGCATAGTTGAAAAGCCTGGGGTAAATACATCAATCTGAGGGAGTTGCATATCCCTTTGCTGCTTTGTTTATCCACATTTTGCTTTCACATTGAGCGTTTTGCTGTGGTGCAGGAACACGCATCACAAAGCAAGCATAGGATCAAATCATCAGACCCACCAGCTGCACTGCCTCTGAGATAAATGAACATATGAGATGTACTGTGACAGTTTGGTGCTGCTTGATGGTGGCAGATTTGTGCATTTGCCCACTTTTAGATAAGGCTACTTACAAATAAAAAAAAAGTTTCAGAGAGATTTAGGGTGGTTTCTGAAGTGCCACAAGCAATACTGTGGTGTGGATGTCAGAAATTGGGAGGCTTTCTTGATCAGTCTTGCTTTTGGCAGCAGTGCACATGGGACCAGAAGAAGTTTTGACAGGGTATTGATGGTGCCTGAATGGCATATTTTAGATCTCTCGCAGTAGGATGGTAAACACGCTTGTAGCAACTTTGTCTTCCCTCACTTGATATGCCATGTATTTTTAATGTTGTTTATGGGATAAGCAGATGTCAGCAGGCCAGGAGGGTGCATTTGAGCATGGCTGAGTCTGTGTCACTATCCAGATGGTTCTTCACCTGGAGGTATCGTAGCCAGGTCTCCACCCTTAGAGACACATAGCCGGGGTATGCACAGCATTCTGAGGTCCTCTGATGTGCTGCCTCTGGGCCCCCTTCATCACCTCTGGGAGAAGTAGAGCAGCAGGGAGCAAAGGAGCAACAGAGGAAGGAAGAGCGCAACACTGATCAAAGGGAAACTCATTTACAGGTGTCGAGTGTGATGTTGTGAAGTGGGATCAAGCTCCTTATCACACTCACCCACCCTTCCGCTCATCTAGTCCATCAGTCACTCACTTGGTCTTCCAGTCAGTCACTCCATGACTCGATCAGTCACTCATTTACTTACTTACAGATCCCTCACTTGCTCACCGCGCAGCAACACAAGCAACAGTTCAATAAAGCAATCAGTGGTGGCAAGACTCTCCTGGAGACAAAAACGGGAAATGTGTTTACCGCAAGTGCCATGTTTCATCATGTGTTGATCTAGTGCAGCTGGCCATGGTTGAACTTTATGTACGTCACCCATATGAAGGAGGCTTTCAATCAAGGTCGGTGTGGGTGCAGCTATAGCTTTTTGATCTTTTTTTTTTTTTAATGGTTGGAAAATGGAAGAACCGGCAGTAGGAGGCAGAAAAACGTTTGCGTTTAGAGAAAGTAAAAGACTAAAGGAGGGGTAGAAGATTAGATGTTTGTGAGATCAATTATATTGTAGGCAGGGTAGAGTGGTAAGTATATGTGAAGAAGGTGACAGATGGAGGAGGCAGAGACTGGACTGATAGATGAAGAACGGGCATGAAGGCATCATAATAAAGGATAATCATCTTTTCACTGCTCTCTGTGACCGTTTGCCCTCTCCTGCACAGCGCTAAAGCCCCAACCTGACAGGTATTAATGTTCCCATGTGCCCTCATCAGAAGTGTGTATGTGCATTTGAACATGCACGTGCATCTTTTTTTTTTTTTACATCAAACTCAACAGGGATGATTAAAATGAACCAAAATGACAGGGTTAGTGCTGTGTGTGGAAGTGTATCTTCTGCCTGCTATATGTATCTGTCATATAGCGGTTAGAGAAGGGATGAGTTGGTTCTGACACCTGCAGGGAGGGATTATGATGGTGGGTTTATTTACAAGGTCATCTCCTCTGGCTGCTTCTTCTGTCCCCAAACAGCTCACATCATATAACTGTCAGGTGACAAAAGCTCTGTCTCTCTCTGTGTCTCTCTCTCTCTCTCTCTGTGTGTGTATGTATGAAAGTATTGGTATTGTTTGACATATTCACAGTCAAGGTGTTTTCCAAACAGCCAACATTTTTTTTGTTTTTAGTGGGAAAATGGCTGCCATTTCTGGTAGGTGAGGTGTAAATGGTCAAGTTTCTAATTTACTCAAGTTTGTGAACTTTTGCTATTGGCTGTGATAAAGACAAACTGTCTGCTGAAAGATTTAAAAAGACACAAACTCCCCCATGGCATTCGTCTTACTTTATTTTATAGTGAAGATAAAGTATATTGATTGTTTTTGTGTAATTTGGAGCCTCAGGAAGTTGTATCAAGAACAGAAACCTTGCAACAAGAAAAGACTTTCGGGTAGGCCTATTTGATATCCGTTCACAAGGAGAGGACGTCAAGTATCTGGTGAAGAGCGTTTAATAAAGGTTAAATTCAATACTCTTCTACTGAAACAACTTCCTTATCAAACACATACACAGTATTCTACAGTTTGTAGATGAGCTATTCTCTAGTGTAAAAAAAAATGTAAAAAATGTTCACTGCCTTTGATGTATGTCCCTTTTATTGTCGTCAAAATAGAATGAAACTTTTGACATGAAAAGGACTAAATGTATGTGGATCTCCTAATCAGGCTTGTACATCTTGACAATTTTAGGTTATTCAGCCATGACGTTGTGATGTTTTTTTTTAATTCCAGTTACAAATTCTGTTTTGGATCAAGGCCTGAGTTTTCAATCAGCCAATCCCCCACATTTGCCCAGTGGCCTTTAAACTATTTCTGAGTATGTTTGCCGTATCCTTCACACCATGGCTTTTGTCTTTTTTTGCAGACTGAATCAGATTTTCCTCCAGGATTTTCTTACATTTTCCACATTCATCTTGGTCTCTGCTTTTACAAGCCTTCCGGGGTTGTTGCTGAGACGCATCTCCACAGCATGATGTTGTTACCACCATGCTTCACGTGGAGATGGTGTGTTCGTGGTTACATGCAGTGTTTGGTGTATGTCTGTTTAGTGTCATATAGTGTCTGGTCTGATGGGTATTTTGATCTTGTTGGACCGAAGACCCTTCTTCCAATCTCCCACGTCTTTGAGTGAATTCTAGTTGAGATTACTTTAGCAGTGGCTTCTCCTTTTCCACTCTCGCATGCAGCTTTGACTGGTGCAGAACTTGGGGAACAGAGATGTTGTCTGCATAGTTGGCATCCTCCCTCTCTTGTCTCCTTCTTCAGGGTCGCTCAGTTTGTGCTCTTGGCAGATTTACACATGTCATAGTCCTTTCATTCCTTAATGATGGATTTAACAGAACCAAAAGACACTTTCAATGACTGGGACGTTTTCCATTCCCTAACGTTTCAAGAATCTTTTCTCAGAGCTGCCTCAAAGTTTTTGTTGTCTTCATGTTGTAATTATAGTTAGACGTCCTGATCAGTTAGTGGTTCTTTCAGAGAAACCCTTTTGGATGAATATTTTTGCAATCATTAATTACTTACTAACATTACATTTGTTCTCAGTTTATAAATCCTTGTCAGAAAAAGCAAATTATATTGACTATAGGATGTAAAAATAGCCAAGGGGGTGGATGCTTTTTATAGGTTCTGTAACATGGACAAGGAGTTTATTGCCGGAAAACGCATATAATGAGAAGTGATATAAATTTGTGTTTAGAATATCTTATCTCATAAAACACTGAGGTACACTTTGTTCAATTACACCATCTCCTGTAGCCGTGTTTGTGTTTTAACGGCATGCCTTGCAAACAGAGCTGGATAAATGATTGACAGACAGAAGTAAATGTTCTAGAACCCTAAGTCAGAAAATGATGCCTTGTATGCATGCGTGTGTGTGTGTGTGTGTGTGTGTGTGTGCGTGCGCAGATGCTTAGATACAGATAATGACTGATAGCTTTACAGTCTGTCACCACATGGTTTAAAAAAGAGGTTCTC
>JAPSES010000115.1:11400776-11414338 GCA_029822895.1 Maxillicosta whitleyi
GTGCGCAGATGCTTAGATACAGATAATGACTGATAGCTTTACAGTCTGTCACCACATGGTTTAAAAAAGAGGTTCTCAGTTTTCTGAGAAGTTGTCATTTGAAAACTTTCTGAGCCTTTGCACTCTGTCAGAGATAATGAGTAATTTACATTCCAATCATTTCTTGATACGCAACATCGAGAGCAGGTGGTGGGGGTTATGAATAAAAGTACTGCCTTGAGTTTAAGTGTCTTATTTACACCAATGCAAATGCTTCTGTATTATATCATTTTTAAGTGTTCAAGGTGAGGATAGTTCTATGGAGAGTGACACTCTTCAGTGGAAATTATGATTCCTTCATTTTACAGTAACTCTGAAAATTGAGTCTAAGAGATATATTTGAATTCGCATATGCAAGTATATATAAATATCTATGTATGTGTATATGAGTCAGTATACAGTGAGTAACATTTAGTGGTTAGTGTAAAATGAGATCTTGTATTTGTACTTATGTTTTCATTTGATTGTTGGTTGTTAGCTAAAGGAATTCAATCTAATGCGTCAAAAGGTGATGCACAAGTCACACACTCATGAAGATAAATAACTGACTCTGGCAATGGGAGACAAATAAAATTCTGCACCCTTTTTGGTCCTAGTTTACATAATAGCTCATTTCAAAATCTTTATGTTCAGTATCTACTCATAGTTTTGTTTTCCCCAGGACTAATTGATAATATACCGACCTCCAATATGAAATTGGCCATTTTGAAGGTTATTTTACATGTTGGTGTCATATTGATAGTCACAAAAAACCCAATTAATAATAAACTAATGTGCACTTTTACAGCTGCTGCAAGCCATCATGTAGCCTTTGTAAGTGTCTTTCATCAGCTCTGTCCTTCTGTGTTAGTGTTACTGATGACCTATAGTTTTTATTAGACAGTGGAACACAGCCACAGTTTTATAAAAACGCTTTTCAAGGCAAAATAATGCAGCGGATTGAAGAAAATAAAGGCCATATAGTTGCTTCCCATAATGAATGACATGAACTATGTCAGGCTGCACTGAAAAGAACAAGTTATGTTTTGTATTCAGTACAGTAAGTTGAATAAGTAAGGAAGCATATAGTTACCATAATCCAAATAAAAATGCATTAGTAGAAATGCTTGTGCTTGAGTGTGGCTGCATTATTTGACTCCTATGCTTCCATAAAAGTGAGGGTAAAGTGACAAACAAAGTGAAATTCATTTAAAGGTGAAATTTCATTTTTTCAAGTGATGCTTTCACAGATTGCGTGTAGAAACTTGTATTTGTATTGTATAATATACTGTACATCTATTTTGTCATTTTATTTACCGTATTCTTTTACAGCCCACCAAGGCCGTACACTCAGGCATGTACTAGCATGCACATATGTGGGTTGGAATAGGCTTCAGTAATGGACATAGTTGGAGAAAGATGACCAACGAGGCATAAAAAACATGTATAGATGTTGCCTGCATCTGATGTGCAGGCCTTGGTTTCTTTAAAAGAAAGAACAAAAAAAAAAACAGAGCTTTATCTTTGAAGTTTCTCCCTTTGCACCACTACAGCTGCACACAGAAAAAGGGCTCTTAAAAATAAGCTGCCTGTTCAATTTGAATAGAATAGAGGCCATGAAAGTGCATATATTTGCAAATAGTTTGCATCTCAATGAGACGAACTTGAAGCTACTTTCAGGACTAACAAATAATTGTCTCCTTTGTCTGTTTTCAAATTAGACAAATGCTCCTTCACTTCACTTTTTCCTTTGTAAGATAAGATATTTTGAGCACCAAGCACACTAGAAATCGGGTAAATGAAGCTACAGTACAAGAGAATTGAGCCTTTAACATTTGAGTTGTGTATTAAAAAGTTCAATTTTGTTACCACGTCTAAAAGTTTTAAAGTTTGTGGTAAATAACAGTAACATGCAGTAAGTTACCCAAACATGTAAAATGTATCTAACACTGGAGTGGTATTGGACTTCTGTGTGAGGTTTCACACTTTTTAATCTCACTTCTGCAGAAAGAGTCATGAGTGGTGTTTCATGTCACTGGTAATGGTTTTTAAATGTGTTTAGAGGTTGCATGCTATTTCTGCACCTGTCAGATTATGGCATTGTAAAAGGATAAAACTAATCAGATATACACAGCTATTAATAGTTCATGTTTCCGCAAGTGAAAACTTGTTTAATCATCAGTGGAATCACATGAACTCAATTGGCTTATAAGAAACAGTGTCTTCAACCTGTCAGTCTAAAGCAACTGTATTATTGAGGCTAAAATTCAAAGCATATCTCCTAATATTTAACTTAGTCTCTTTCTTCATTTAGCTCTCCTTAAAGCCTGCGCTGACGGAGCTGCCAATTGCCTTCATAACATCACTGCTGGAGACAGAGACAGGTGGGTGTACATTTGTATTTGTCTAGTTTTTTTATGTTTTGTGCTATCATCTGTGCACACTTGAGAGAACGCTCCTTATGTATTTACATAAAACAGAACTGCAATGAACGTGTTCTTCCTACAACCACAAAAAATTATGTCCTGTGCGCATTCATTTTGCAAACATAATATTTTGTGTGTGGTTTATGGAGAAGTGCAGAGGTTAGTCTGGAGTTCACCGAGTCCCTGATGCATCAAAGTCCCTGCATCAAAGCCCCTACATTAACACCCAAAGTGTGAAAATAAGTGTATAAATTTGTCAGGGTGAGAATGTGTTGCACTCCGTTATTTTTAGCATCACAACATTTTAAGTTGATATCTGACATCAGGACAATTGTGTACCTTTGTCCTTGTGGTTAGGACTTCTGTCGTGTCACTAGATGTGTATATATTGTCATTGCGTGATTCTGCTTGATCAACCATGCCAGTACAATAAAAAAACAGCGCATTATTGTGGTAACAGTTTCTGTGCCATTAATGTTTGTCATGACTGACACTTGACAAATGTTGAGTTCATAAAGGTGACTGTTGTAACATCGGCATAGCAGAATTATATATTGTCGTGCATGTAACCCCATTACCTTAAATGTTCCAGTAACAGTGATATATGTAACACTAAATGCTATTAAGTGTTGTTCCAACAGTCCAACAGTTGATTTATAACATTCAGAGTAGAGGTAAAGGATACGTTTTAGATTCAAGTAAATTAATTAGGTTGCACGTTTGAGAACAATCCCATCTAGTAGAGTGTGTATTGTCATTGTATTCTACTGTATGATACAAGTCATGTATCACAGCCTCAGAGTCTGATTCCGTTAGTCCTCCTGGGAGAGGCATCGCTCCTTCTGCTGTCTGTTTGTGTGACGCAGCAGATTCATCTCCTGACCCTTCAGTCCGCGCTCTGTCAGCAGCCTGCACACTGAAGCTGAAAGCACTGGCCTGCTTTTAGTCTGCCTGCTTCCAATCCGAAGCGTATCTTCGCTCAAAAGGAATGCTTTACACAAAGGAAGGAAGATGAAGAGGACACAGGGGTGGAGGAGAAAAAGCAAGGAGAAAAATGTTTATGGGTGGGGATGTGTAAATCAATCACAAGCAAGTTAAGATGTATTTAACCTAACATTACCATACCTAATGGGCTACAGAGAAATAGAGGAGACGGAGATGTAAGCAAGTAATCAATCAACGCCAAATTTTATGAGATCATAACAGTACATAGAGAAGAACACCGTCTTTTTCATAGGAAATGTTGCACAGAAAAAGGAATGAAAGAGTCAACAAAGGAGAGAAACCAAACAGAGTTCTAACTGATGACTGAACATAGTTACAGTTACAGTATATTTGTGTGGGTGAGCATCTAGGAATTTAAGTTTATTTATCATCCTAAATTGGAGTAAAACTATTACCGGGCCAAGTTTTCACCTCAGGTTTTTGATCTAAAAACTTGGAAAACCAAAAAAGTTCAATATTTGAAAGTTGTAGTATTTGGTTTGTTGGCTGCACACACTGAACAGCCTAAGAACATCTAAACCAGAGCTTCCACATGAACAGATTCATGAAAAGATTGGACCCCAAACTCCTGCAAGTTATGTCAACAATTTGTGCTGCCTAACAGCATGGGAACGTATTGGCTTTTTAATAGTGCTTTTAAAATGGGAGGCCAGTCATAGTGCTCCACAGTCTTTGAGCCAAGACCACATACACTGAGGCCTTGTTGTGCTAAAGATCTAAGTTATGTTCTGTCAGGTTTGTTTAGAAAACCATTGGATTTCATGCACCTGTAGAGAAACAATGTCTGAGGTGGCATTTCCAAGAGGAGAGCTAAATTGTTTGAAAATACAACCATTTTAGGAAGGGCCCAACTTTTTTTTAGAGCATGCATGAGGTGACGTGTGTCTATTAATGTACACTGTGTCTGCCTCTGAGTCTATTTTCTATTGGAATATAATGAGCATGATAAAGTTTCCAGTTAGCCTCCAGAGTCTCTGCACTGCCACAAAAACAGAGTGGGTGGAAGGCCTCCCACAGTTAAAAGAAAGGTGCTGTGTAATTTTCTGTCAAAACAGCCTTAATGGTAGTCATTAGGGATGAAGAGGGGAGGAGGCGTTCAAGCCAAGTCTTTCTTCATCTGATGAGTCAAGTGACAACTGCAGCCCACATTATTGTATGAGGTGTTAAAGACAAATACAGGACTTTTTCTCAGGATAGTGGATTTGGACTGCATTTTTTCCTGTGATTGTATGAGTTTCTGTTGACACTAATAGACAGTATGGTGCAATCTCTGTAATTATTCATAACAACTGGTCATTAGTTATGAGATGGCTTTCGTGTTTAATGTTTCATGCTCGATTGTTATTAGAGTAGTGGCTTCTTGTATAGACATGTGGGCAAGTTATTTGTGTTTTGTTTTTCTATTATTATGTGTCATTAAATAAAAACTAGTGCTGTCAAATGATTAAAAATTTTAATCAGATTAATTACATTTCCATAGCACTTTTCAAGGCACGAAAGCTCTTTACATTATTGATCCATTATTCATTCGGATTAATTACAAGGGTGCTGTGGATTCATTTTGATATTTCTATATTAATTATGTTTCATTTTGTATGAGCAAACAGATTCAATAAACAAGGAAATATATGTATATGCACTTAACATGTTTGTCGCAAGCTGGGTTACGCGTTAGCCGAAGTGCTAGCAGAACCCTCGACTAACATTATGCGTCGTCTTAATGCAGGGAGAGATTATGATGGTGGGTTTATTTACAAGGTCATCTCCTGTGGCTGCTTCTTCTGTCCCCAAACACCTCACATCATGTCACTGTCAGGTGACAAGAGCCTCCTTCCTCTCTCTCTCTCTCTCTCTCTCTCTCTCTCTCTCCCTCCCTCTCTCTCTCTCTCTCTCCCTCTCTATGTGTGTGTGTGTGTGTGTGTGCTTTATAAGTGGAAGTGCTTTGGGCTTTTTTGTCCTCATATATCTGTCCAGAGGGTTGGTTGGTTCTGCTGCCTGTCACTATTGGATCAACTGCCCATTTGTTCCTGTACGATGGTAGTTCTACTTGGACAAACGGCCCCAAAGATGTTGTCAGAAATGTTCAGATTCATTCTGTGCTGCAGATGGGTTAATTGCATTAAAATTTTTAATCAGATTAATTATGATAATGGATTAATCTGCATTAACTTATTAATTTTGACAGCCCTAATAAAAACACATTCCATGTAGATGTTCCTGTTTTTCCTCATTATTCTTATTATTGTGTTTAGGCTAATATGTTCCCTTCAGGCAATTGATATGCATTTATAAAAGTACATCATGCTCATTGTATTACAGGACTTTAAAGTGAGGAGGATAAATTGTTTCAAACTACTCAACAGATCTAAGTATCAAAAAGCACACACCACATCACCACAGTTATTAAGCAAGTACTGAACAATTGACATGAGTGTGTTTTGTTGCAGCTTTAATGTGTGCTACTTTGATTATTGCATTACAAAATGTAATCTCTTCCAACTTAATATTGTGTTATTATTTCTTCATACTGCAGGAAAAAAAATCAATTTTATGAAGCTTGGAACAAAATTAAAAAGTAATTTTTAAATGAGGAGAGATACTTTTGCAGTTTTAAGCTGCTGTTAGTCACAGTGTTTCCCTTTGCATTGTGCTGTTGCAGTAAAATAACTGTGACTGTCTGGGATTGTGGTTCAATATTAGGCAGTGGATGCACACAACTGTAATTAACTGACATTAAAAATATTAAACTTAAACAACACAAGTATTGTAAGATTAACAAAATGCAGTGATACCTAAAGCCTTTTCCCTGATACAGTGAATTGGAAAAGTATTTTGGTTCCGTCTTTCTGGCTCTTTATATGAGCTGAGACCTGGTTCCTTTGTAACTCTAACCCTGTATCTGCCACTTTCCTAAATGAAAATTGCATTGTGTCTAATTTGTGTGTCTAATCAAATCCTCTGAGAGGATAAGAAGTCAAGAGATGGATGACGAGGGAGGGGATAATGGTTGGATGTGGGAGGAAGGAGTTGTACAGAAGCAGAGTTCATAAAATTTGCAGCTGTGTGAGGGTCTGTGTGTGTAGGATTACAGGAAATTGCAAATATGTGCATTTGTGATTGTGTCAATGATTGGCTTAGTCTGTGTGTACAGTATTTGGCAGAGATTTGTGGTCATGTCAGCATATTATTGTTTGTGTGTTTGTGTGTGTTTAGCCGATGCCATCAGCTGTGAAGCAATTGAAAGACATATTTCATAGGGATTTACCGTTGGGATTGAAGGTTTATGTACAGTATCTTGGCTGAGTTCGTTCACACTATGACATTTCGTTTCTGTACATATAGAATATAGCAGATCATTCGATAACTGAAGAGTTGGTAGTTCAAGTCCCACTCTGTCCTACTCAGTCTGTTGTGTCCTTGGGCAAGACACTTCACCCTCCTTGCCTCCCGTTTCATTCACACTGGTGTATGAATATTGGTCGGTGGGGCCATAAGCGCTAATTGGCAACAGATGTAGTTTACCTTCACCACCAGAGGGGGAATGTGAGAGCAAATGAATAATGGATCAATAATGTCTCGAAAAGCGCTATTATTTTGTCGTTTATTTGATTCTGACAAAAGTCACAGTAAAACCATGAATGGATCTACAAGGCAACAGCAACGAGAGATAACTTAGCAATTATATATCCCTAAAATATCTTTACACCTCCATTAAGCCTCATAATCAAATTCACCCATGTAGAATAAACGCTGCCATTTCGGCATCAAACTCCATTCTGTTTTTAAAGCTGTGTCCACTGGTGAAAACAGCAACAGTGCTTTTATTACTTTTATTATTTGACTCTTAAAGTTGTTTGTTTGGTGTGACTTCAGTACTCTTTATTCCAAACACTCTAATGATACTGATATTTTATAGTAGAAATACTATGTATAACTCCTGTTGCATTTAGCCAAGGTGTACTTGTTGCTGTTTCTTTACATACGTTTTAATAGAATGAGCTACATATCACTGTCCTTATGCCTTCACTAGATCCACACAACTTGGGAACTTTTTTATGTAATCTAAAAAAAAATAGGGTCTCAGGCTTGCAATTAATGGCATTGTGTTGCTAATTAAACTCGGCAGGAGGCTCAAGTGAATACTTGTTGAACAATATTTGAAGCATGACATTAGTGCTAAGTTATGGCTACTTCCTTTGTCTTAATTGCCTTCAGTGCTATAAGAAAATGGTTGATTTTTAATGTCACACTACACAAATTAAAAGATTTTTTTTTTTTTTTTTTTTTACAATAGAGCTTGGTTTTAAATGTTTTTTGTAGTTGCAAGGGTGTGAAATCGTTTTATTCAACCTGAATTGCTATTGCTGTGTATTATTTAGATTTTTAATATGCTGTGATTAGCTGCTGTTCCTGACTCATCTGAGTATTTCTTTTTTGGACTGATTGAAAAGTCTCCTCTGTTTTTATTGCGCTGTGTTGGAAATTGCCATGCTGAGTTGCACTGATGAGCATGGGGAACTGGGCCCTGTTTGTTTAATATGAACACTTTTTGTTTCACGCAACATGTTTTTTTTATTATCATTAGCGTTTGCTTAGTTTATCCTATTAGATATGTAGCAATTATGCTTAATTAAAATTACAAGTGAGTCTGTTTTCCTCCCTCTGTGTTATTCCTAACTCACCCTGAGTCATACTGCGAGTTAATAAGTGTGTGTTAAGGTGAGTATGGAATTGCGCCTGATTATTAGGTTGACTACCTACCCAACGCCAACTAGCTGATTAACTTTGGAATTAAGTACCATTGGATCCCACGTTCGCACACTCATGCTGGGATGTTTTCACAACCATCAAAAAGACTCTTGATGCTTCAGAACACACTAATACTTACGAGTGGGTCAATCTCCAAACACAATCACACGGAGCGCTTCCTCATTACAGTCTTAGTTTCAGTGGGATAATAATACCTGTTAGCCCTGAGTGGTTAGTTTTCATGTCTACCTTCGCAGCTCGGCTTTATTATGAACTCATTTAAACACAAACTATATTCCAACAAGTCACATTTAAAAACCAGCAAGTCTGCACACTTAAAGACAAGCAATTTATCAGCGCCTTCCAATCCAAACAAATGTTCTCATGAGTCAGAGCTGAATGTGTCCAAAGTGCTTTGCTTTGGCTTGTTTATGTGTACGGCTTGCTAATGATATCATCCAAAATAATTCTTCCACCCCTTCACTGCGCCTTTCCTCTGATTTGGAGATTGGAACAACGGGGAAAGTAATCAGCACTGTCTCCTCAAGTGATCAAAAGATGGAGAGCGTTCATGTTGGTAGGATGTTGGAGACGATGATAGATACGATGGAGCCAGACCGACACAGGACAGAAAGCATTTTGTTTTAATTAAGTGGAATGGATTGAGTCTTATTTTAGTGCGACAGAAATGAAGACAGGAGACAAGATATAGAAAATAAAATGTAGGAGAGGGGCGTTAAAATTGAAAGAAGTTACTTTAATTATGTAGAAAAGTAAGTATTGTTCAACTTAAATGAGTCTAAATGTGAGGAGAGGGATTGGACTCAGCGTGGGTTAGAGATTTGTAGATTGGCCTGGAGAGGAGGAAGAAATGCAAGTAAAGAGGATGCACCGCAGGCTGATAGACAAACACACACACACACGTATAAATACACACAAAGGTCACATAGCCATCCCCCGCCATCCGGTACTCAGACAAACCGGCGGTAAAATGCTCTATTTCCCATCCAAATTAAAGTGTCAGTTAATATTAATGTGGAAGTGACGACTGTCAGACGCACAACACGCAGACACATGCACGCAAACAGCATTTAAGCTCATGCACAAAGACACAAATACAGAATTTAGAATCTCGCCTAGTCAATTACCAGCAGCCGATGGAGTCGCGCACACAGGTCACAAAGATGTGTGGGTTTGTGGATGTGTGGAAAGCTCCAATCAGACCTGGTGTCACGTCGCGTCCCATCTGTCACATGAAGGTTACTTGTGAATGAAGGTGAGAAGAGTGCACGTGCGCAGAGATGTGTGGGCGCACATGTGTATCTGTTGCGAAGAAAAGTTTTTGTCAGATCACGTTTGTATTTTCTTGCGGCTTGATGTAGTGCCCTATTGTCTCTGTGTGCACTTTTGTGTATAGGAATGTGTTTGTGATGCAGTTTGCGCGCGATTGTGTTCTGTTAGTCTTTCTGTATCTTGTTGGTGTAAATGGGAACACTGAGGAGGGGGTGGGGATGGTTGGGGGAGCGAGGGGAATAATCCTCCTGTATCTCTTTCTTCAACCGACCGGAACATCGCTCTCGCCTTTTCTTGCTGGGAAGCATACACACACACACACACACATACAAAAACAACAAAACACACAAACAAACACACCACCCAGCCAACCATGAAATCGTAATGTCAGACCTGTTAATGCCTCTAGATAGCAACAGCCGCATCCCTGTGTGGTCTGTCTTCGTACGCATAAACACACACACTCACAAACACCCATGAATGGAATGAACAGAGAGCTACATATCCATCTCTGACAGAAATGTTCTCTCCTATAGAGGCTGGTTCGGATGATATTTGCCGCAGACGTTAATTCACACACACACACGTGGAATTCAGGTTGTCTGCAAACTCATCATTAACCTTTTACCCTGTTTAGTTTGCAGATATAACCCTCCTAATTGCATGTATTACTTACTATGTATGTATTTCCACCAAGTTTATGTTCTTAATGACTGTTGTTCTGTATTGCTTCAATTTGTGATTATTGTGCTTGATTTTAATACAAAATGAAAACAAGTACTTCAACCTAAAGCAGGGAACAATTTTTATTTTTGTTTTTTGTACAATCTTCCATTTGAAATGTCACTCCAATTTTTACATATTTCATAATGAGTCCCTATTTAATGATCCAGAACCATTATGTTTTTTTTGTTTTTTTTTCACAGAATCGTTTAGAGCAAACAACACGCTTTTAACTATTTTTTGGGGGCGGTCTGTCGTCTGTCTGTGTTTACTCATGGTTAAAAAACACAATCAGTATAATGCGCGAAACGGCTACATTAGCTTTACTTTGCTTCATCCTGTAATTTATGCCAGCGGCGCCCTTAAATGCACCCACATCTGTTGCACTGATGAATTATTTGTATTTCCTCATTACACCTTTTAATCTTACCATTTAATGTAATGATCGAGCACATGAATGAAAGCATCCCATTGCACTATGACCTGTGGTAATCAAGCAAATACCCAGCTCTAATGCAGAATATAGTCACTTAGCATAATGGAACAGGTCAATAAATGATGAACATCAGGTACATCATCGTATTTTTGTGGAATTGTGTGTAAAAATGGGAGCAACAGGGGACAGCAGAAATTTATTTGTGACTTAGGACAAGATCCATCTCAGTCTGTTTTCATAGCTTGTATTATAAGTTTATTTGATTTTAGGTAGTAAACTACTTGACCTGTATTGACGAGAATGTTTACTCGCAGAAAAAATTATTAGACCACCCATGTGTTCTTCAATTTCGTGTTCCTTTTAATGTCTGGTACAACTAAAAGTACATTTATTTGGGCAAAAATAGCTCATAAGAGTTAAATTTCAGAGCTGATATTTAGACATTTTCCATGTTTTCTTGATAAAAACCAAAATCACTGCAGTTCTTACATCAATATCTTTTTCATTGTACTGACAAAAACAGTGCTTTTAGGCATTCCATGTTTTCTTTTCTGTCTGTTTTAGTCACATGATACACACTGGAGTTAGTACTTGATTGCATAACCATTTTTTTTGATGACTTTTGATGGTCTGATAATTTTCAGCAACTGTTTTTGTGCTGTTAGTTATGTGGGTCTTTGTAGAAGGGACAAGACCAGGCTGAGCACCACCGAGAATCACCTCGTCACTCTCCATGTCTCTCTGTCTTCCCCTGGTGGCATCACTCCTCTCGCTGCACAGATCAAAGACGTGACACATGCCCCGATGTCCCCTCTCTCCTCTTCTCCTCTATCTCTGCCTCGCACTCTGTGTCTCGCTGTCGTTCATGCGATCTTAACCCTCTACTTCTGTCACTCATCCTCTCTCTCTCTCTCTTTTTCTATCCTTGCATGCAGTTTCCTGCCAGACTATATCAGTGGGGATTTTGATTCCATTACCGCAGAGGTAAAAGCTTTTTATGCAGACAAGGTGAGTTGAGCACAGCCTGCACACACACCAAGACTTACAGGTGCATACACAAACTGACCCACAAACATAAAACCTCACTCATATAAAAAAGAGACAGAGAATATACTATATGGACAAAAATATTAAGATGCAACACACGTATAGATAATAATTCCCATTCCTCTTGATTTTACATATTATCATGACAAAAATGTCAGTTGTTAATAAGCATCACAATAAATGTTTCAATATTTCTTTAGAATTTAAATGCTTTTTTTTTAATCCTAAGTGAGAGTTGAAGAAATTAACTGTAATTTAAAAGAATTCTATATGGTGACAAGTCTCAAACATTTCAGTAAAGAAAGATAGAACAGTTAAAAGAATTATAATGCTAAAATAGTACGTTTCTTTCGGCTTTTCCCTTCAGGGGTCGCCACAGCTAATAAGATTCACATGTTGATTTGGCACAAGTTTTTACGACCGATGCCCTTCCTGACACAACCCTCTGTATTTATCCGGGCTTGGGACAGGCACAATGAGACACTGCCCCCTTGTGGCTACAGGTATAGGGATATATAGCATAAAGGACCTTCCCAAGGGCCCACCTGAGGATCGAACCAGCCATCTTCCGCACCAAAGTCAGTGGAACCACTAAGTTACGCAGTCGCTATAATTAAGAAAACTCTTGTGTATTTTGGATGAGAAAATTCTCAAAATTAACTCTAAATATGAAATTAATATGTTTATTGCAATGGCATGAGTTGCATGAAATTATATTACAAAATTTGTCATTATTGTTTTTGTAGCTGAGTCCCTTATAAACAATGCAAGACCCAGATTCAATACATCCCAGAACTTGTACGTACCCACTTCATATGTTGGACTTTTGTGACACAATCATTTACTGAGTCATATTTAAGGGCACATTATGTAATTTCTTCCTCTCAATCAAAATATTGTAAAAGACAGACTAGTAAATGAGCTTGTGATGTAGCATTAGATCATGAACGCTGTTACTTTCACCAAAATAACACTCATTCTATACAACACATGAGGTAATGGAGTGAAATGTTTTTACTTAAATCTAGTGAAAGATACATTCTGATTATTTTCCTTTTTTTGATTAGTCAGTCATTTTATTGGTTGTTTTAACTGGTAAAACCTACATGTCATCCTTATTGATAATACAGGATTGTCATGTGTTTTCCAGGTGACCCAGTCAGGGGTGATCAGTCCCTGACTTGTGTCTAGGGCCCAGGGTACCCTTTATTCCACAGCCATCGACATGCCTTCTCAGTAGCATCTGTGAAGTTACCCTCAGCAGCTCTGCAGAGTCTCAATGCAGAACCATTAGGTCTTCCTTCGCCTCCTTTGGCATTCACATACGGGTTCTTTGTACTTGATCTTCTTCCTCTGAAATACTCCTTTCATCTGGTCTTCCCAGGGGAAGGGCAATTGGATTAATTTTAGATTGTTTGGACTCTAACATGTTAGAAAGTGGAGAAAAAGTGATGAAAGCTAAAGATCATATCTTCAGATGTCTTATTTGATCCAGTGCCCAGAGATCTTCAGTTCACAGTCACAAACGAGGAAAGAAACTGCAAATAATTTGTGTTAAACAAGCTGAAATCAGAGAAGTTAGAATGTAAAAAAATATGGATTAATGTTAACATTAATTACAATGACACCAGTAACATGCATCAGAAGCAATATGGGCGATTTTGTTAAATAAAATTACAGATTTCTCTGAATTTGAGCATTGTATACATATATATAATTTTGTGTGTGTATATACATACACACAAATTCTGAGAAAAAAGTCAGAATTATGATTTACTCACTATGAATTATATATATATATCTTTTAATTATTGTGCTGAGACTAAAGTCAGAACTCAACAAGACTTTTTCTCAGAATAATTATA
>JAPSES010000115.1:11414438-11429199 GCA_029822895.1 Maxillicosta whitleyi
GGGGTGGATGGGATCAAACAGAGCACAGCGAACAAGTGTGTGTGAACTGACTGCGCTGTGTGTTGGTGTGAATTATGGAGGTCGGTGTGTTTTGGGAGAATGGTGACAGTGTGTGGAGTAAAAGGAGACGCAGGGAGAGAAACCCAGAGCGTGGTTGTTTACCTGGATTCTGTAGTTTAGGGCCACTGACTGGAACCTTTACATTATTCAGGAACACAGCTCGCAGACAGCCAGACAAGACTAAAACACTGATTTATACCTCTCTGCATCTCTGTGCCTCTCTCCGTTTTTTTTTTTTTTTTCTGTTCTCTCTTATCCCACCATCCCTTATCTCCGTCTGCATTTTTGTTCTGCTGTCTGTATGTGTGTACATCTTTCGGATTGTGTTATGTTGCCTATGCGTGTCTCCATTTGTCTTTGTGTACGCAGGGATGCAGGCTGATCAAAACAGCTGACCAGGATCTAACGGACTTCACCAAATGTTTGGCCATCATGTTGGAGGAGATAGAGAAAGAGCAGTTAAAGGTGAACACACACACACACAGGCAACTCTACTATGTTTTCATACCAACACACCTGTCACAAACGTTGCTTAAGTAAGAATGCTGTCAGAAATTGAGCAACAGCAATGGTAGCACTCACTAAATGAGTAAACACTGCTCCTTTCTCCCTTAGCTCTTGAGCGTTTAATGCCCTTAAGCAAGGCATTCAGTCCTCAGATACTTAAGATGAGCTGCTCAGAGGTCAATGGTGTTGGACTGTGCAGATCCCAGCTGGAAGCTAGTGTGGGTGTATGAATATGAAACAACACGCTGCCGGAAAAGAACATGCAAACCCACTCAACGTCCCCTTAAGAAATTCATGTCGAAAGCATATTATCAGAATAACATTATTCACATTTACACCTACAGTTAAAAAAAAAAAAAAATGACCCGTAACTTGTAATTTCCCGCATTTAAAGCAAAATACTTCGTTTTCATTGTGATCTTTTTCAAAGAACGGAGCTTTTCATAACAACGTGATATCCCGAATTTATGAAATGAGCTGCCAGCCAGAACGAAGCACCGTGCCCAGCCAGCTGCTGCAGAGCCAGACACACACAGCGATCTGATCCCGAAATTGACTAGATTTAAATTCTGACTCGCAAAATGTCAGCCGAGGTTTACAGAATCTGCATCTCTCAGAGGAGAAGGGAAGGTGCTATTGGGAGTTTTTCATAGCTTTGACAATTATCATTAGAGAGTGTAATGTCAGTGCCCATTTACAGTATCTATCTGCTGTCTGTCTGTCTTTCTGTCTGCAACTTTTTCTTTATCTTCTTATTTTCTCCATTATTAGAATTTCTAAGTAGCATGCTGAGTGTTGTTCCAATCACTGCCGAGTGCCTCAATCACTTCACATCTCAAAGCTGATGAAAGACCATGAAGAAGATGCTTACAGACACACAAACACATGCTTCATTTCATGTGTACATGTGTCGCTATCTCCTGTGTTTGCACTTGTCTTTTTGATGTCAGGGTTTAAGGGGATATACACTTTTGTCCTTCCTTCACTGGGCCTTTTTTCTACAACGTGGCTAATATTTACTTTGCCTCTGAATCAGCTCTGGGTTTTAGTCTGTCTGCCTGTGAGAGATATGAACCCAACAATCGCTTTTTCTCACTCTGTAAGAGTTGCCACTGATCACTTTTGGTTTGTTTGCTAGGATTTCTTGACCCACTAAGCCCCTTATTTCAACTTTTTTCCCCCCCCTCCCAACACTTTAGGCAGCAGTTCTGTGAAAGCACAACTTTTCTAATAATTTATACGTTATTACTTGCCTTTTTTTGCTTACCTTGACTAATTGCCTCACTTTTCCTGTTTAAATGAATAAAACACAGATGAAATAATAAAAGGGTGATTTGCAGATTACTGCGCTGCTGTTTAAGATTCAGAATATTAGCCCCTGAATGTTTTCCTTCACACAGCTTAGCGCTCGATTTAGAGAATTTATCTCGCAGTACGCTGGGTGAAATCCCAAAGAATGGTATCAGAGGATTACTGTGGGTGGATGAGCATGTGCTTGTTTGTAAATCTTTACAGTGAAATATGTGTGATTGTGTGTGCACATCTTTGTTTCAATCCATATTATTCTTTCATAATAGGCTAGTTTATGTGTGTTTGTGTGCACCTGTTGTATGTTACTTGGTATTTATCCCAATACCTGGTGCATGTGCTGCTCTGTTTGTTTTCTCACGGTTCCAGCTCTGTCCTAGTTAGCTTGTCTCTCCTTCACTGTTGCAAACATACACAGCATCACTGTTTTCATTTTCTCCTCTCTTTCTCTGTTATCTGTTCATCAGCCTCAGTAAAGAGACGTGAGCTTTTGTGTTGATCTCGGAGCCAGTGTTGCTTGCTCTGGCTCCCCCGGCCAATCACAAGAGGGTACAGTAGCGTCTGTAGAAGCAGCTTGTTAAATTCCCAGCATTCAGTCATGAGATTCTCCTTGCCCTTGTTTTTGTGCTTTTAGTAAACAAACACGGAATAGGGACAAATAAAAAATTGCGTTATGTAGAGTTTGATATGCATAGCGGACGCAACAGAACTGTTGCTAGGAAGTGGAAGCTCCAACAAACTGGTGTCAGAGGAGGTCGAAACACAATATGCCGTTTTATTTGCCCTTGTCTCTGCTCCTTGTTTCCTATCAGCGTGCTGTTTTTCTTTTTTTTTTTTTTTTTTACGTTTTGGCAAGTTGTTGTGAATTTTGAACTGACAGACTATTTTCACCACTACTGCTCGCTTTTTATTTGATTCCCCCATGTCCTTTCTTTGCTTTTCCTTGTAGCAGCTTTTGTCCTGTCAGGGCATTCTTTTGTATACATTTTTTTTTTTTTTTTTTTGTACCAAGAGAAAAAAAGGATAGTAGAAATGAAATTGGTGGGTGGTGAGATGAATGGATACAATGATACCATAAGGGATCATACGAAATATAAATTTAGTCTTAAACTGTATCTTGTAAGCTTTGCTTTGACTGTAATTAGTCTCCAAAATATGCATTATTTACTCCATTTGAGTATCAGTTGCTGAAAGATGTGCAGAAATGCATTTTTTATAAGTACTTTGGTTGTGATAAATGGGCTTATAGCTGAGATCCATGGGATAAAAATATTTTAAATATGAAAACACATTTGTATGAGTTGCTGCTTTTGTTCTTTTATTTTTATTAGAACATATAAAATGTCATTGACATCAGTTTCATCCCAACTTAACTGGTTCCCCTCCAAATATTTGGGCAGATGTTGCTCTTTTCTCCATTTAGTTTGATGCATTTCTTCAAAAATATGTTATTAAATCACATAAAAGTATTGTTTTTGCCTTTTTTTTTCATTACAATCTGTCTTTTTCTTTGACAGAAGAGTTTGGTTACTAAGTGCTGTTTACGATGATGACATTGCTTCTGTCTGTACATGTGGGGGTGTCAGCCAGATGTTGAAATAACCTCGATCTCAGCAATCTTCTTTTCAGCTCCATTCCCAGAGAGAATGAGTTAGTTGTTGTGTATTGTGATAGACTCAGCTCAGTAAATAGTCTGATTATGTTATGTAAGGAACCACAGCACAGAATGATCTGGAGGCCTTTTACCTACAGGAAGATGGTGAATGTGTCGACATGGAGGCTGTCTGTAAAGAGGAAGTGGAAATACAAAAATGATATTAAGACACTTTATGTATTGATTATTGAATTATTGAGCATTGGTGTGCAGGGTTTAAACGTCTTAAATGTCTTGAATTTGCAAATCTGCATTTAATACCTTAAAAAAGTATTTAAATTATACAGCATAAAACACTACATAGACTCTACTACTTAAAGAAGACGCTAAATAGTATTTTTCCAGATGTGTCAAAAGTATGCAACCAAATGTACTCCCTCTAGTCATGTGCTAAACTTTCCTCTTTCAGGGGGTTATTTTTCATTGTTTTTCAGTGGTTTCGGGGAGGAAATGGGTTCCAGATCCACGAGTTGCCATCATTGGGCCTTCTAGCGTTTTACCATCATTTTGTTTTATTTGATATCTGATTACTAATTTGTAACATATTATTGTTGTCTGGACTGTGTTGCTGTAAACCCAAGTTTGTTTGTTTTTTTCAGAAGTATTTAAAGGTATTAAATGTGATATGGTGGCTTAGGTTATGTTATGTTGTCATAAACTTATTCACTGTATTGTGTTTAAATGTGGTGAGGTCATTATTGGAAATAGTCAGTTGTTTCCTAACTTACCTGGTTACATAATGGTTAAATAAATAAATAAATAAATTGGTATGTCTTTTAAATGTCCAAGCTGCAGCCAAAGTAACGTTAGTTTAGTAGTTCCACCTGTTCCAACCCCATAATTTATATTGAAATTAGGAGGCAGTTATCACTATCTTTGCAGCCCATGGTGAGAAATGGTTCAGAACAGTAGGAATCAAGGTGTTAGAGTAAATAAATAAATTTTCCTAAATTCTAGGAGTCACAAATTCATGCCAGTACGGCCATTAAATAGGCTTTAAATTCTGCTCTCAATAGTCTTGAAATGTCTTAAAAAGTTTTAAAGGTGCCCTGACGACACAAAACTGTTTTTAATTTGGTTATTTTTGGAATATGTTAGGTTCATAGGTGTTTGTGTTATGTAGTGAATTTTAAAATGAACCACTACCTCCTTTTTTTTTTTGCTAATACCAATGAAAAGAAATGAGCATAGAAATCAGGTCAGTTAGAAAAGTTGGTCAGTCTGATGCGTTAATGCCTGAGCGCATTACTATTCATGTGACTGCCCGGGTGAGGCCACGCCCACAGAATTTATCTAGCTCAGTGACAGTTATTGCATGTTGAATATTCATGAGGTGTAAATCGAGCGGAGTCTTCCAGCATGTTACAGAGTTCATGGTAGAACTTCAGACAAAAGTAACGTGTACCGGGTCACCTTTAAATTTAATTTGTGGAAACCTATAGGAACCCTGTGTGTGACCTGCATCTAAAAATAAAAATAAGTAAAACATAATGCGTGGTAATGAATTAGGCATGTATGAACTATATACTGACGATAAAATTCTAATGTTTCTCTGGTGTTTCCTCTGGTGTTTGTGTAATTTGTGATTCCTGTACAGAGCGGGTGCATCACACTATGTTGTAACTATGCGTGCTTAATAGTACCCCAGTTACTATTTCTAGCTGTCTTAAATATATTCTATTTTAATTACAGTGTTTGTCGAGAGCATCAGACACTGATTATCAGGCTACAAAAGAACACCATTCAACTGGAACATTCCTCTTTTATTAGGCAGCTCAGACCTTACTCAGTCCTGTTTCAGCCCTGATTTTTGGTAAATCTGCCAAGCACATTTTGCATGATTGGTCCTTTTCAAGCGACCTGTTCACTAGAGCCCTGAGCTCCCCCCCTCTCCGATTCACCCAAGCCTGAACAATGTCTCTGAATTGAACGTACAAATGGCAAATTTTAGGTACACTCAAATAAAAGGTGATGTTACGGTTGAATGACGATCTTTTGTTTGACTGTTAAATGCTGTGCGTGGCTCTTCATCAGAATGTGGCCAACATGACAATAAAAGTCATTATTTAAGGAAATAGAAATTGTTGCGGCAATGTTACAAAATCCAAGTTGGGATTTACATTTTGACTCTCCTCGATGGAAAAGACTAAAAATTAGACTTTTTTTATTGGTGAATCCTCTAATACATGCATATACTTATGTCCTGCCCTATGGTTTCTCAGATTCCATGTATGGTCAAAGAAAGAAATAGGTGATGATGATTTCTTTCGGATTTTTCCGTTTCGGGGTCACCACAGCGAATCACCTTCGCATGTTTATTTGGCAGAGGTTTTTATGTCGGATGCCCTTCCTGACACAACCAGGCTTGGGACTGGCACAATAAGGCTTGCGCCCCCTTGTGGCTATTGGGATGTATAGCGTTAACCACTGAACTACCCAGTCCCTGATGATCTTGACAAACACTGTAATTAAAGAAATAGGTAAAGATATAATTAATAAAACATATTTCAGTAATACATTTCTGATTTTGGTAGGTACACTAACACAGATGTCCAAACATAAGCAGTGAAAATAGATAATAAATTCTGCTTTGACGTAGTGTTTATAAATAAATTTGCATTGTATTGGGTTGATATGAAAATGGAGAGCAATGGGAGTGTGACGGATGGTATTTGGGTTTGTTTTGTAAGTTGATGTGACTGTCAGTTTTCAGCCTCTGACAGCACCTCTGCCTTCTACACTCTTTTGGGTTTTAAGGCTGTCAGCACTGGTCCTTGACTGCTTGGGGACTTTGTATGAGGATATAAATGCTGAGAGCTGTAAATATAGTACTTAAGTTAGCTGCTGGCTCAAAGTTGAAAACATCCTTATCTCTACTCTGAAGTTGCAGGAAATAGTATTACTTTAAGTAATCCACTTAGCTCAGTTGATTTGATGTGGCCTCCTAATTCTGGAGTTTGATTTTTATTGTAATGACATAAATTAACTTTGATCTAGCATTTATTCTGTGTCTGTCCTCCATATGTTTTCATAAAGTCATTATCCCCACTGTTATTTAACTTCGTTTGTCTTTTGTTTGTGTTCTTAAGCTTGTTCTGCAGAGGACTTGATTCGTTTGTTCTATTTTTTTTTTCCTTCTAATTATCAAGTTGTTAAAACAATGCATTTCAAAAAAACTAATTAAAAGAATAAATAATGAGAAGAAACACTTCGTAGGCTATTCGGTATACATGTTGTGAAGATGATTTCTCACTAGTTGATGACACAAAAGCAATTTAACATATTTTAAAAGGCTGTATTTGACCAGTCATAGGATTAACTTCATTGAACCCTTGAGATGTTCATACTCGCATATTCCTGAAAGGATTTAGATTTTCTCTGAATCTTATTAGAGCTTCCATTAGCCCCATGAAGATAATTGTCTGTTACTAACATCTCCCAGAAGTAGAAGTCACTTTTCCTTCTTTTGTGTTTAGCAGCCATATCCCTTTGCCTTAAGCTCTAATATTTTGTCACATTTTTCAGTGAAATAAGCAGCAGTATCTTGCAAAACAACCATCTATCATTGCACCATATCATACCATGATACGACACAAAATACTTTATAATCAATGTAGTGCATTTGCTGTATACATTACAATACAAAGAACTTGGATCATTAAGTAAAACCTAGTAATCAGCAAATAAAAACTAAACCTACATGTGTAAAACTAACAATCAATAAAAGCTAGAGTAATGAGTAATATTGCACATGGCCTAATGTTGCCAAAGATTTAGCAGTGTATTGCACATATATATGTTAAATCCAGTGGTTGAATCTTATTAGTTGGGGTTAATTCTGTAAAGGTCTCTGTATTCTTTCTGAAAAGTCACATACCAGAACACATTTAAGACTGCCAAAACTAAAGATCTGTCTGGAATTGTCTGCATCAACTGCCCATTTATTCATGTGTGACGGTAACTCTCCAAACTGCCCCAAAGGCGTTGGCAGAAACGTTCAGTCATTCTGTGCTGCAGATGGGTTAATTGCATTAAAATTTAAAATTGAATTAATCACAATGATGGATTAATCTGCGTTAACTGCGATGATTTTGACAGCCCTAATAATAACGCCACATAATTACTGTATACCTTCATATGCTACATAACTTAACTCAGCTGTGTAGAGGAAACACTGAGATTTCATCTTCAAACTCCATTCTTGTCATTTACAGTTTTGTCCAGTGGAGAAAACAGCAACAGAGGTTGTTGCTTTTATCACTGAGTCACTTCTTTTAACTCCAAAACATTGTTTCTTAGCATGTTTCATTACATCTTTCTGACACTGTGGCCAAAGTCCATGTGGCGTTACTTTTCCTCGCCATGTTAGACTGACAGAGTGGCTCACTACTCCCTCTAGTGGAGTGAAGAGTGATATGAATATATTAAATGCATATCTCTACAGTTAAACACATCTAATGTCAGAGCTCTTTATTCTGAACACTGTAATGATAATTTTCTGTCATTTTTAATTGATATAGCCACTGTAAGAAAATGGACAGTGTTTTGTGTTGAACGTATGTGTCTATTATTTTTATTCAGGTGGATGCCATCGTGACGCTGGGTGGTCTCGCTGGCAGATTTGACCAAACAATGGCATCTGTTGAGACGCTCCACCATGCCCTTTCCATGACTCGACTCCCCGTGTTGATCATTCAGAACACTAGCCTGGTGTGTCTACTCAGACCTGTGAGTGTATTACTGTAAACACACTGTGCTTAGTCTTCATTTGTACACTCAGACACACAATAGACCCCCTGCTATGCAGTTACCAGGACTCTGTCCCATCATCTGTTTTTTTTTTAATTGTATATGCTTAAACCTTAAGGGCTATTTTTTTTTTTATCATAGGCATTGTATAATGAAACTTGAAAGGACTGTTCTTTCAGACATACTCCTGAATTCTTTCATCATTCGTTAAATTTTGCCGTGTTTCCTACTTAATCTTTTATTTTGCACAGGGTTATAGGTGTGCTTTAAAAGCTATGATTCACGGCACTCCACTGTGCTTTTTTTTTTTTTCATCATCAGAGACCAACACTCTGGGGCTCTAACATCTCCTACTGTTTCTAATCATCCCTCTCCCGCTCCTTCACTTAATTTTCTGTTCGCTCTCAAAAATGTTATTTTCCTTGCTCTGCTTCCACCTTGATTGCAGTGTTGATCACTGTATTTCTGTGTTCAATACACACACACTTGTCTGCTCTTATGGTGCTGTGTATGAGAGAGGGAGAGAGAGAGAGAGTGTCTCTTTTGATGCTCCCAATTTTTTGCCAACCTCAGTGCCAGCCACTTTCTTATGTTCCTCACTTGATTGAGTTTACAAGTGCGTTGAGCAGGCACCATTTTGAGCGCACACTGCTGCTTTTGTTTTCCACACTTCTTATTTCCAGCGTTGTTTATTTGGGAGATCTACAGGACAAACGCCTAACTGTCACACTTCCCGATGACACCCTGTAATACGTTAAGTAAACCTCTCTCTCGAGCACTTCGTCCCAACGTCTTGTCATTATTCCAAAGGCGCGTTTGTCATTTGCTGCTTCATACCTCGACACCTCCAATTAATCTTACTTCAGCGAGGGTAAATTAAGCTCGTTTGTCAATGCAGCTCCAATTCGCTAGCGACTGATGAACGCAGACGCTTGTACATGAAGGTGAACGCAACCTTCTAAGGGCCCAGTGCTATTTGTTCAAGTTACATGTGTAATTGAAGTGTTTACAACTTTTGCCAAATATCCTCACCCCCGTATAGAGCGCAATCACACCTTTGTTACGTGCTTTGATTCAGGATTTAGCGGTACAATCAATACGCACAGACTGGTTCATGATTTCAAGATAATTTGGCACGTACTGTACTGTATAAATGAGGATTGAGCTAAAGGCAGCTTTGTCCACAGGATTCGTTTATGTCGCCTGAGATTATATCTTTTTTTTCCTCGCAGCTCTATTAAACCTGCTTATTTTAGAAAATGAGCTTTGAGTCAAACAAGAGTCACAGAAATGCACTGACTTAATCAGGATTGTGCTTGTTTGTTTTTAGCTGTTGTATCCCAGATGAGGTGTCAAAGTGTTATTGTGCTATCTCTGGGAAATGTTCACTAGTCTTGTGTTTTCTATAGCTGGCTCAGGGCATTGCATAATTCTCATGTCTCTTTTTTAAATTATGGGTGGGGACACTGTTAGAACTCTAGGCTTATTTATTTTCAGTCCCCACACGACGGGAAGATGTTTTAATCAGTCTGCATCCCAAGGTGAAGCTAAATTTACCCGAAATGGAGCTAACAAAAAAGAGAGAGAAAAAAAAAACTTGCACTGAGTTAATTTGTTTTATATTTTTGAGTTTATATTGCTGTCTCTTCTTTCGAGTTCTGGTCACAGGGCAATGTGAAGCTACTTAATAGAATGCTTGAGAAAGTTTCCCGTGTGGTAGAACAGCCCAGTTGAGCTGTACATCATTACGTACAGCTGCTCATATCCGGACAGTTTTTTGAGCTTATATACCTGATGGCGTTTTAAGGACTGAAACCTGTCAGAGAAAACTGATTTAATTGACATTGTGATGCTTTAAGTGGAGTAAGTTCAACAAAATGGGGTATTCAGATATTAAATAAGTGTTATTGTGCATCATAAATTCCGGAAATGAAGCAGTGCGAGAGGGCATTTTCAGATTTTATGTTTGTAATGCTTAATTCATCTCACTTGCGCATCATTACCAAGCACCTCATCGCATCAAATGTTCCACAATTAACTCTGATTAATTGTATAAAATACGTACACGTAGTTCCTATAAGTAAACATTTAATTTGGAAATAGGAAAAAAGCTTTTATGTGTGTTACTTTCTTTGTTTTTCCTCCTTTCTGTTCTCTGTCACTTGACACACTTAGACACTGAAACTAAGTTTTTCTGTAGCAAACAACCTCAGGGATGTTACCTGAACACCAGAAACTCCAAAGCTTCCAATGTTCCCATGTTTCCGTTCCTCTGGCTTTGCATCTACAAGAAGCCCAGCAAAGGAAACACTACTTCATAGATGTCACACTTGAAAGATTTCAAACTCTTAATTGAGCGCGACTGTCTTTTTTGTCTTTGTAAATGTGTTATGATTCTTTTAGATAATTAATCTGAGTTCTGGCTGTCAACTTCTCCAGTCTTTGTGTTTATGCACAAAGACTGTTTCTATGGCAGTTGGAGTAAATGTGGGGCTATTAGCCTGCAGGTATTCAAGTGTTGATGATGCATAACCAAATAAACTGTTTGTTTGTTTTTTTTCTTTTTCTGCTTTTGTTTTCCTTCATATGTAGTCTTTTCCGACTAGTGCATGATTTATTTTTGAGTGAAATCTTTTTTGCTGTCTTTATAAGGACACTGTTTTGACCTTTTTATTTTCTGCCACCAGGCTTTAATAAAACCAGTGTATTCAGTGTAAAGCCATTATTCAGCCTGAGGAATCTGACATAACCTTGCATCTACAACGTGTGAAGCACCTGTTTTTTGTTTTTTTTTTTCTCCAAGCCCTAGTTTCTCAAAGGGATGCCATCACATTTTGAAAATGACTTTGTGTTTATTTTCTTTGTCGAACACTTCACAGCCTCAGAAACATTTAGTCTGCACCTCAGACACTGTTGGGAATCTTCTTGACAGTCTAAAATTTGTCCCCCAACATACTTTTCCCTCTACTAATAAAATGTTATTTATTGCACGCAGATCATTGAGGTATTCATCCACTCCATTACTTAACTACTTGTCAGTACTGGAATCCTTTGACTCCTTTTTTACATACAGTAAAAATAGACAATGATTCAAAATGGTAAGGTATGCTCTTTAACTCTGGTAGGAAGGGAAAATGGGTTACAGCTTTGACAAGAGCAATCATTTATTATAATGAGTCTTGGTCCCTGGGCGGAGAAGCAAGGTTTCTTACGTGGGGCTGAGAATATATAAGAAATATAATAAGAAATTCTATGACACCTTATTTTTCTTTTGTTTCTGGTTATCATTGGGTTAGGTACACACCAAACTCTGTGCTAGTTATGGACACATTATGATTTTGTCTGTCTGTCTGTCCACTCCATTTTCATGAATGTAATATCTCAGGCATAGCTTGAGGCAACATTTCAACCAAATGTTCAATAAACAAACAAATTATAAATTAAAAAAAAAATAAAAAATTCATGGGACATTAAAGCTGAAGTACCCTGCGACAGTATAGTGTTCTGTACAAACGCATATTACATTATTATCATATTATTACCATACAGGAACACAAAGGCAGACCATAGTTCTTATTTTATTGGATGCTAAGGTGGTGATAGACCCTCTAGGTAGAAGTGGTGTGTGAAGCAACACTGTTTTAGAATTTGTAATTCCCTTATAGCAACAACACACCACTGCTCAGCTCATTAGTCTTGCTCATATTGAGCATCAGGTGTTTTTTACACCATGTCTCAGAGCTGTTTATCAATCCTTACTCCTGAGTGAAGGTAGTTTCTAATGAAAGACAGCAGATTTTGTTTTTTTGTTTTTTTTTATCTTAAATTATTTGCTGGGAGTTAAAAACAAATGGCATATAATTGAGTAATTTCCAATCCTTTTATTGTGCAGAATGTTATGTGTTTTAAAGTTCAGAGCGTGAGATAAAGTGGCACCTATTGGTGGAGTTGCAGATTGCAACCAACTGAAAATCATTTTTCTGTCTTTTTTGCTTAAGGTGGTAATAACTAAGGTGCAGAAATATCACATTAAGACTGTGTGACACCTTCCTTAAAACAGAAAAAAGCACTGGATGAGGAGGAACTTGTTTGTTTGTGGCAACAGTACAAACATGATGGTACAGCTTGGCTCAGTGGTGAGGGCCTGCTCTTTCTGTATTTCTAAACAGGTCATTCTAAGGTCAAGAATATAATTTTCAGGTGATTATACGCTAATGAATATGTATTTATGAATATTATATTCAGTTTCTGCAATTAGGATAGAATCTTACACCTCTAGGGGACCTACCACCCTAACATCACAAACATTTTGGAACCAATTATGATCTTGCAACTTTTACAAGTGTGGTGTGCAAGCCACAACTCATCAGTGAAAAAATATTGAAACTGGACTTTTAGGGAACAGTGAAGCAGGAAACATGCCCAGCTGAACAATATCTGAATATTTAGGTGGTAACTCGAGTTCTGTGTCAGCAGGGCAGCCACAGTCTGGAGGTAAACACAGGCCTGGAGGGGGAGTGGTGCAGCCTTATTCCCGTAGGTGGACCCTGCAAGACAGTCACCACGGGACTCAAATGGAACCTGAGTGAGTCGCACCGAGACATACATGTTGCTGATGCAATAAATATGTACATTTATAGTATATGTGTGAATCTGCAGTCCCATCTTGATGTTGTTCATGATAGCATTTTTTTCTCTATGTAGATTTTGCACAACCCTACAACTGCTTTAACACTAGTACAGAAATGAGCTTTTTGTATATTTTACACACAGGATAACCATTAAAAGCATATTTTTCAAAGGAGTTTGGTTAATGATCTGCAGTGGATCTTGACTATTGATATTGCATCTGCCAACTTTTGTGAACAAATGACAAATTTTGAGCTGTGTTTTCAGGTTAATGCAACAGAGGGTTAGTTACCATAATAACAAAGGTCTTAATTTGTCAGCTATAATGTCATTTGGTAGTTAGCTGTTGTTTTAGTATTTTAGTTGTTATATTTTTTTTTTATGTTTCATGTACCTGACTCTTACCATTATGAGCTCTCATTTATCCTGGATTTCCCAGTTTTAAGAAAGAAAATTAAAAACATTTCTAACCCAGACAATTAAGGATCTTCTGCTACCCTAATCTCACATAACCCCCCTGGCAAAAGTGTTTAAAAGACTAATTAACTCAATTGGTGCAGTGAGTATGTCAAAGTCTCTGTTTGGTAGAATTTAAGGAAACATCTATGAAGCCAACCCAACAACCCAGTGTGTGTAGAAATGCATGTCAGTGGCAATACAGTATTTCCATTTATCCCCAAGGATTAGACTTTCAGGTTTTTGTTGAGATGGTGAAAAAATGAGCAACTCCCTTTCTTGAGTCACATGTGCCAATACTGCAACCTTAATTTTCAATATACTGCTGCTAAATTTTTAACCCAGACAGTAGTACACACAAAGTATGGATGCTTCTTTTGCAGTCAAACAAACTCCACTTTCATATGTAGTAAGAAACACAATGAGCGTTTTATATTCTTGAGCATTGTGTGAAATTCCTATCAGACACCCATGTGAGCATCCCTATGGTCTCACCCCACTCCAAGCCTTATGACCAGCTGTGTACTTAATGAGTTGGCACAGACCACACTGCCACCCGTATGAGAGAAACCTGGACCTTCTGTCAGTAGAGCTGCATAATGTGTCGACTTCTTAGTGGGTGTCCACTTTTGCTATCTGTGTGTGTGTGTGTGTGTGTGTGTGTGTGTGTGTGTGTGTGTGTGTGTGTGTTTCCTGGCGTCTATACACTTGAGCGAGCACACTTGTTCTGTCCTTGTTTGAACATATCTATATGCATGTCTGAATGGACCTAAGCCCGTGTCTCACCGTTTGTGTATGTGTGTGTGTTTTGATGAGCCGCAGCCTGTTGTATATTTACTCAGCACACCTGTGAGCTGGCCTTCTGAATGGTAATAAGAGGGATTTTTTTCATGAGAGTACTATGCAGATTAGCCAGTGATAACAAGACACATAATTAATCACATGCATATTTAGGAGATGATTTCCCAATGGGGCTCAGAAGGACCAAAATGAGAAGCAAAAATTTTAGACTGCTCTGGATTTTTTTTGTGTGTGTGTTTAACCTGCATGCATGTGCACAGATACAGTATCTGATGTTGGGATATAAACTTTTACTGCATTTCTTTTTACCTCCACCAAGGAGGTTATGTTTTTGCTGGTGTTTGTTTATCCGTCCATCTGTCTGTCTGTCAGTGTGCAACATAACTCAAAAAGTTATGGACAGATTTTGATAAAATTTTCAGGATTTGTTTGCAATGGCACAAGGAAGGAATGATTAACTTTCGGATTCTGGATCACTTTGAAATTTCCATTAACATTGGGGTCAATGGGGCCAAAAAATTAGTTTCTCAGTGTCTCGGTTAATTATTGACCAAACCTAATGAAATTTTCAGGAAATGTTCGCTCTGAGACAAGGAA
>JAPSES010000115.1:11438180-11449504 GCA_029822895.1 Maxillicosta whitleyi
GTGTGTGTGTGTGTGTGTGTGTGTGTGTGTGTGTGTGTGTGTGTGTGTGTGTGTGTGTGTGTGCGTGCGTGTGTGTTATTTTACTGACACTTAGCTTGTGTCCATGTGTGTCTGTATTTTATGTTGAGTTGTGGGATTTCCACAGTAGCTTAGGGCAGTTTTCCTCAACAATACCATTTCCCTTGCAAGAGAGACATCTCTTGACTGTCTCCACAGCATAAGCCAAATAACCAATAGATAGAATGTTAAGTGAAACATCAGCTTCATAGTTATCTTGTCGTTGGTGACAAATGATTTAATACAGATGCTAATTTACATTTATCTTAAGTGCATTATTTTGTAGTATTTGCAAATATTATTTTACATTATATATTTCCTCCCACCATCTAAAGACATATACTAGTTAATTGGTTAATCTAAATTAACCATAGGTGTGAATGTAAGAGTGATGCCCATAAGTAGCTGGGTTAGGCTCCAGCAACCCTAGAGAGGATAAAGCAGGTTCAGAAAATGAATGAATTATATGCACTGTGCCAACTACTAGAATTTAAATTTCATTTTATTCTATTCCATTCATTTTAGCTCAGCTTGACACTGTCTTATAAAATTATACAAACAATCACCAGTTGGTTAAAATATGATATGCACCAATTTGTTGGTTTCTTTTTTTGCTGATATAAAAACTGTTTCTACCCTCTAGCTTAAATGCTAAAGTATTTCAAAAAGCAGATTTTTCATTTTAAAGGTGTATGAGAAGACAATAGGGTATTGAATACTGCTCTGCCTGCAAATGAGCAAATAAGTCATAAAAAATTTGAGAAAATAAAAAACGGACAGTGCTGCTATTTCAATGTTTTTTTAACTATCCTCTAAATGTCAAATAGTGACTCTGCTCTGTCCTTGTGCCATAAAATACAGCCACCATTGGTTGAAGCCACCCTGAGGTTCTTTTTATTTACTTTTTTCACCAGATCACAAAACATGATGATGATTCACCGGAGTTTTAAAAGTTTATTTTTTAGCCAAACTTCAAAATCATCCTCAAATGGTGTGACTGATGCTGGGATGTGTGGCTTAATCAAATATGCAGTCAAAAGTTGGCTAAAACTAAGCAAATTCTGGAGAAAAAAAAATCATCAAAGATAAAGCTGTTCATACAAGTTGTTTTCAGTGCTTTTAAAAATATGGAAAGGTGGAAGTTCAGTGCATAAATCTAAAGTACACTGCAAAGTCTGGCAGTATAGTACATCTTCCTGCACACTTAAATATTTGTAGCATAAGCTTTGTCAAATCCTTTAGAAGCTCAAACTGGTTTACTGATACCAATGATTATGCAAAGTAAGGGCGAGTTCTTTGCACTCTTGATTGGTCATGCCCATGCATATAAACCCTGACCAAGCTCATGTTGGCCAGACTCTGATTTTTGATCGGTGTTGCCTGCAGTAACCCTTTAAGACCCCTGCCAATTTATTTGCATAAAGTAGCTCTAAACTCTGCTCTTCCCCTGCTCATTTCTGAGCCGCTGTGCATGCCATTGCCCTTGCGTTACCCTGCAGAAAATAAGTGGCAATGGACCGCCTCCAGCAGATATCCAATGTAACATTAATCTGACATAAAGGGATGTCATTGAATCTCTGGAACCATGAAAGTAGGAGAGGAGTTACCCAGTGAAAACCCACTGCTCTAGCACAGCAACCTTGCTATTCACACTGAGCCTAATTCTATGTGTGTGTATGTGGCCATGTATCGGGTATTTTAAGTATGTATCTGAATGTTTAACTGCATTTACTAGGCAGCTGGTGCATGCCCCCTTATTATGGATTTATTTACACTGATTATAATGTTTAGCAATGCTTGGCCTCAAATCTAACAGAGATGGAGACAAATTCAGTCCTGCAAGGCTCATACACATACTGATAACTCTTATTAAAGTATATAAATAATGTAGTTTGGATGCTAATGACCTGTTTTATTTCCTTACTTTCTCTATCCTGTTGAGTTATCATTAGAAACAATTGCGTCAATCTCATTATGTCAAGGAGATTGTGTTTAACGTACACCTATGTATTCATTCTTTGTAAGGGTTTTGCATGATGAGGTGCAAACACAAGCAGGAGCAGTTAGCAATCCAGCGAAAATTCTCCCTTACTTTCTGCGAATAATTAATGACTTCTTATCTTAATGCCAAACACATACATATTTATACTCAAAGATAAAGTGTAATGAGATGCTTATTAAAGCATGGCAGGATGGAGGTAAGTAAGCCCTACTGAAGTCTACTCTTTCAGTACATGAGGTGACTATTCGTTCTATAGTGAGATCTGTTTTTTAGGGTTATTTTTTTTAGGTTGGTAATAAATTATAGTTAATGTGGGATTTTATTTTCAGTAAAAAAAAATATATATATATGGCTGTCTGTATGCATATATCAGGATACATTAAAGGAACAGGAGCTGAAAACCAAGTGAAAAACATATTAGAAAATACATGCAGCTCTCTCCTCTCAGCCCAAACTTGACATTGTTTCATATTGTTTATGCAAAACTGAAGCCAATTTTCCATGCTTTGGAGTAGATCTACAGAATGAGGGATAGATTACATCTCAGATAATCACAAAAAAAAAAAAAACTGTGATTTGCTCAGTGTGAAAATATAGATAAAGAATCAATGCAAGTCTTAAATGACAATATACTGGTGACACTAAAATCAAACACTGCAGCTTTGATTGATTAGTATATGCTTTGTCGATTTTGTTGGACTTGATAACTGTCTCTTTATAACACTAATGTATGGATTTTTTTTAAAAATCATTTTATACTTAATGTGTGACTTAATTCTCATATATTTTAAAACCCGCAGCCTATTTAAAAGTTCTCTCTTATACTGTATTAAGTTTTAATTTTCTCTTTTCTTCTTTGCTTTTATGGTTATTACTTTTTGTGGAGTTGTTCGGTGCTTTTATATTAATGGTACGAGAGCTAATATTGAGAGATAAATCCTTCCCTGGTAGTCATCAAAAGGATTTGTAAAAAACCGTCTATACTGTACCTTCATTTACAAAAGGCGTCAAACTAAACATATGCATCGGAGAGTCATTATGAAAAAGGCTGTCTGGCTTTGAGAATTCGACTGTGCTTCACTTTTTAATGACGCATTTTGTGCTCAATTTAAATCTCCATACATTCACTCCGTAGCTTCAGGTGACGTATTTAAAGACAGCTGTCCTCTGTCATTTTTATGACCTGTGCATGTTTAAAGTGCGTGGAAGTCATGACAGTCTTAAGATCTTCTATAATCCAAACTATTTAACTGCTGTCTCTGAGGGCTTCATGTCACAAGACAAAGCATTTTTATGCTGTAATATCACATTTTTTAATTTCTCTTCCAAGTAACAGTTAAAATTTAATACACTATAGTACTATGTTAAGGTATTTCAAATTGTGTGTAGTCATTATCTATGCTTGTAGTCTTGTCGTGAGTGAATGTCAGGGGCCTTGACTAATACATTACAGAGCCCATGGTACTTTTAAGGACCTGAAAATAGACAGGCGTTTAATTCAAGCTGTCAAACACACAAAAACTACACAAATTCGCTCTTTTTTTGCTTTTGAAATGCAATACGGAGCTCAGTCAAAACCATGTCAGCCACAGTGTAAACGGCCAACACATGCCTCAGACTCTTTGTCTTTAAACACTGTCATTTCCCATTATGCCACTCTCTGGCTGCCAACTATTATACCCCTCAAGAAGAAAATGGGGGTCAACAGATATTCTCAGCAGATGAAAACCCTCCAAGTATGCATTTTTACGGACTTTTAAATCACCACAAACTTTAAACCTTATGGGTGATTATGGTGACAAAGGTCAGAGAGACACCAGTGTGACTGCTGGAACCTCCTAACATACTGTATGTGTGTGGGTTATGTGGTGGCGTGCAGAAACCTCCTTAGTCATTTCTTTGTGACTCAGTCCTCTCCTATCTGACAGCTTAATATTAAAAAGCCTTCATCCTGCAGCAACACAGTCTGAGTTATGGCTTTTGGCTCACGCGTGTGTGATTGTGTGCATTAAAACCTGCTTCGTCATGATGTTTTCAGCTTAGCGTGGATCATAATGAACAACAAATTTGAATAGCTGTCATCTACAACCAGCTCTTTCCTGCATAAAGTGTGGGCTCAGGTGGATGTGTTTTTTTTTATATATATATACTTATATTTTGTATGCGTGTATTTTATTGTTGCATTTCATTGTGTCCGCGTTTGTTTTTCTCTGCATGTTCGTTTCCTTTTATATGGGTATATATGTTTGTGAAAAAGAGTGACAGAGACTTCTGTGGGCCATGAACAATGGCTGTCAGCCAAGTGATGACAGAAAGCCCAAGGATGCTTTCCTATGTACGATTTCCTTTCAGCTTATTATGCAAATAAACTGCCAGCACTCCCAAACTCTGCTTCCAACTTCAGCAAGACTTACAGTAAATCAGCGCACTAACAGGACCAGATGAAACAAACGCACACAATCCATACATATTCTATTTATATCTGAATGTACTCTATGATTTAGTAATGTTAGTTATAGTGATATATGCATTTCAGATATTATCAGATCGCATTTTAATGTTGATGTGTTACTGAGAGCTGGAATACTGTTAAATATAGAGCATCGGAGAAAAAAGAAACAGTAATGTTGCACACATGATCAAATATTATTCATTGTATACTATATAATATATGCATACTTGCTTTAATCCCAGTGGACATGTCCCCATAACATATATATGAAGCAATTACAGAATGCAAATATTCTATATGACTCCTATAAAAAAACATATATACCAAGGTGTTAAAAATGTTGAAAATAAATTACATTATGAGGTGGATTCAGTCAAAGTTGAACTAAATCCTACTACATTACATTGTATTGTAATGCTAAAAATGTACTTACATTATATCTTGACAAGATATTACTAACTCACGCAAACATCAACACACTCCAGTATAGACACAAATGTATGCGTTTCCTTCACCTCTCATACTAATATTTCCTGGTATTGCACTTGATTCACAAATAGAGACTCACACAAGTACCAAACAAAGTGAAACACTGTTAAAATCTCATCTAGACTGTGAAGAACCTTCAAATGACCCGGTAGATGAGGTTTCTATACTCATTCCTGCATCTGTGCACAAGACAGACATACTGTTTTGACTTCCAGTGCCTGCAAACACCTAAAATCCCATAACCTACGTTGACACATGAAATGCAGATCCACGCACACATTTCCAACATGGGCAGGTGTTAAGTTTGATAAAGGCAAACACGTGAACACAGATGGATTTCGGCAGCAAAAGTCTCTCAGAGAGCAGAAGCAATTGAGGAATCTTAATTAAAAGTAAACTTTGGGCAAGATTAGGAAGCTTGTCCTCACTGTTAATGAGAGCATGATGTTTATGGAATGTAAGCCTTCAAACACATCGGTATGCAAATGAGACAGTGTAAATAAGGGCTTCACTACATGTTCCATATTTTGGTTACATTCTGAAATTGAAGAATCCCTGTGAAAGCTTAAAGATATGCAGCATTTTAGCGATTTAGACTGAAAGAGATAAGGTTTGCGGAAGTTTATTTGAGAACTTGAGAAAGGACCAGTGCTGCTTTGTGGCCATGCATTGTAAATGGGCTGACCTGACTGTCTATAGAGGTATGAAAATCAGTCTAGACAGCCTCCCTACTGGCCTCTTTTTGCTACAAGAAGAAAACATGCTTTTACTCCGATTTTACCACCACTTATTCTATTGACCATATCAGCGGGGATTTTCTTTGTATTGAAGATTTTAGTGAAGTTTTGTACTGATGCCTGGTTCAGAAACAACAGCCTGATTAGGTGAGGCTTTTGGATCTTATTTCGTAGTTGCGAAACAGCAGGGGAAAAACATTTTGATATGGATTCAAGAGCAATAAATCTCAGAAGATGTTGACAGAACTGCCTTTTAAGTTTTGTTCTGCCGCAAAGATGAAGCGTTGGAGCTTAAGCCTTTAGCAGACGTGCAGCCGGCGATTTCAGTATTCAGGAAGCATTCTAAATACTGGGAAGGGTTGTTTTCAAAGGAGGGCAAAAGCAATGTACTTTATCTTGTAGTCAAACAGATAGATGTGTCTGACAAACTTGGTTCAGCGAGGTCTTACCCAGTGTCCCTGCCAAACGCAGACATCTCTACTGTAAGATCTGTCCTCGTTCCTCTGTTTCTCATATGCAAACACATGCCCTGACCTTCTCCTATTCTCTTTGTATCTATTTTTTCTTCCTGTGTTTTTTCTGTCCATACTCTCAACTTGTATTTTTTTTGTCCCATTTGTTCAGGGACACATTCTAGAGAAATTAATCTATTCTCCTTTTATCTCTATGTCTTGTTTTTTCTTTCATATCCCCTTCCTATATCTTCTCTTCTTTTCTTCTGCTACACCTTTCTACATAATTCTACTGCCTCTCTACCCTTTCCCCCCTCCCACTCTCTTTCCCTTCTCATTTCCTCTATCTCCACTTTCCTCCCGCTCGCCAAGGTCCTAGAGTAGGGAAATGAAATGTGTATGTATTCTGTAGTGGTGCAGTGTGGCAGCGGGAGGGAAAACTGCTGTTTTATGGTTTTATTTATGGATCTGTAGATTTCTGACGCTGTGCACATCACAGGTGGGGGGCAGAGGGGGGCTGAAGAGCAACCTGACATGAACCACTGCCAGTACCCCCAGTGGAACTGCAGACTACCAAAGAGGTAGAGTGCACATATGCAAGTGCACATATTCCCATATTCACTTATTTTGGCTCACATGTGTATGTGCTATGACCTGCTATAAAGACAAACTCTCCGATGCAAACACACTAACTCTCCTGTTCACTATATATTCTTTTGCATAATCATCCATCAGGCCTTTTATTCAATCTTTCTATCAAGCATGATTTATCCACCTGATCACCCTATAATCATAATATATAATGCACTGTCCTGTCTCAACTGACTGATGCCACAATCCCAGGAGAGATGTTTTCTTATCTGAAGGTCAACTTAAGGCTGCACAGTGTTTGTCTCCTCTCTTAGACAAACCTTACACCATCATAAACATTTAATGGAGGCGGCTATCATTGCTCAGCAGATGGTGCTAACACTGCTGCCGCACGCCTTGGCTCATGTCACGGCCAATAAATAGCCTTAAATATAAGGAGAATGTCAGAGAGAGGAAGGACACTGGCGCATTGAAATCACTGTCTGATAATATGCACAGTGCACATTTTCTGTAAGAGCTTTTCAGAGTTTTAGTTTCATTTATTACAGGGAAAGAGGAGGTACTTGTACAGTACATACAGTATTACAGTATATAATATCAGTGGAGATTTGTTGGTCATTCTCAATCTGATGGAGGGCCCTTTTAAATACAGGTTTCTGTGGTCTGCAAAAGTTATTTTGCTGGAATAATGTGAAACATTCATTTAAAAGAAAAATGTGTCTTTAAATAATGAAAGTGATGTTCCCTAAGATGCCATACATCTTAGCTCTTGTCACGAAAAAAAAGATGTGAAATGTCATATTACTTTTTTACACTCAAAAAGCCTAAAAACCTATTCAGTGTACTGTCTCTTCTTGCAGTGATTTACAGTCTCTTTCCAAATGTGGTGAAAGGACTGGAGATTTTTTTTTGTGAAGCACAGTAATGCATTCATCTCATTTTCGTAATTGGACAGCTCGGTGTTGAACAAACATAATTTATAGAAAATGATTTTCTCTCTCAAAGTGTGAAGTGTGATGAAATTTGATAGCCTGCTGGTTTAAAGGAGTGGAGTATCAACCCACAGACTTAAACAGTCATTTCTGATAAGAGGCCACCTTCCCCTGCCTGCGAGATCGAGCAATAACTCTAAACTTTAAGTTTAAAGGTTTAGTGTGTAATATTTAGTGACATCTAGAGGGGAAGTTGATTGAGGTAGCTTGTGCCTGTCTAAAAACCCCTTTGTTTGTGCTCGATATTAGCCTCAAAAATCATCCAAACCCTTGTTACACCCACTTGTTTCATTTATTGTGGGCATCTTAGTTGAGGAGACATGAACTCTGATCCCCTCTCAAATATCATAGGTGACAATAATGCACCTTAACACTGAATGTTACCACTATAAATCCGAAAAAAAAAAAACAAGAAGCCAATTTTGTGGCACATAGTGGTACAATGTAGTGGATTCAGTTTATTCTATAGTAAATAAATAAATAAAGTTTTTTTTTTCATGTGATGAAAGAACTTAATGCATCATTAAGAATATTATACTCCATCTCCGTAATTTGATCCCCCCTAAACCCCTCTAAATCTTAAACACAGGACATTTAATACAACAAAAGGTGTATCACATGCAGTGGCATAATCTTTGCAAAACAACTAAATTTGTCCAATGGGCAGTATAGTCCTTATATTGCTTAGATTTAGAGACCACCACTTTGATTATAGGGCACTAATAAATCAAACATCCTTTGACACTAATGTCTAGTCTTTAAAAATGGTTCCTGAGGCATCTTTAACATGTCCTTTGAGCATCTCTGCACAAAAATCAATTGAGAAGCAAATATAGAGCAGTAATAGTCCCCTCTTCCTTTCAAAAATGGCCCTAGACACCCATAATTCCCCTCTCTACCTGTCCGCCGCACTGTGAGAGTCTGCGAGTCTCTCCTCTCTCCTCGCCCACCATCTCTCCTGGGTAATTTGTTGTGTAAATACGGTCTACTTACAGCTGACGGGCCCTTTCAGCTGTGGCGCTGGAAATGCAATTACAGGCAGCAAACATCTCCATTGTTATCACTGGAGGGTGCGACGCTCATTTTGGTCCCCTCAGCAATGGGGGCCGTTATTGATCGGTATCAGCTTTGAGGAGGGGATTACTAATGAAGCCATCTGAAAGCCTTTTGTGCTCTGTAAAGTTTGCACGCGCACGTGTTTGTGTGTGTGGCTGTGCACGTTTGTTAATGTATGTGTGTTAGAGACGGAAACAGATAATGTGTGTTAGTAAATGTTGATGCCATCCTGTTGAGTATGACTCCCAATGCGTCCTATTGCAGTACTCTGCTGCCTCTGGTGGTAGATTTGATGGCTACAGCTTTATTCCCTTTCTTCCCTGAATGCACAGCATGGACTCCTACTCTTAATGCTAAAATAACAACATTGTGCTGATATGATAATTTTATGGCAGTAGGGTGTTTAGGACCCTGATTGGACCCCTGGGTTGTTCTATAGTGCAAAGCTAAAATTCATTTCAACACAAAGTTTACATATGATAACAGATGAGATCAATAAATTACACAACAGGCTGCTTTGACTTGTCTTTGTCTTTCTGAGCTTTTAGATGATCCTGATGTTCTGCTGTGAAAAACACATCACCCTGCATAGAAAGAGAACATCACGCCAGCTCTTCAACACACCCAGACATTATTTCTGTCTCATTCACCAACACCGCCATGACTCTTGACTCAGTTATTAAGTACACTTCACATATAACTCATTTTCTCCCATTTCTGTGTCAAACCGGTCTAATACCATGCTTGTTTGGCGGTCTTTGAAGCCAATTTTTTTATGCCCCTGTTTGATGTGCATGCAGGCGCCTGTGGACAAATGATTTGTTTCATTCCCTCCCGTCTTTGTTCTTTTGTGTTCATTTTTGCCTTTGCGTGAAGCGATTGTACCCATACCATTTCTGCATATTCATAAAACCCATATTTTTAATTCTCTTTATGTTTTGTCTCGTCTAAAGGATGTCTAAACAATACAAATACCAAGTGTTAGTTCAAGGTGTCAGATGTTTGAGGTGGTGCCAAATCAGGTTTTATGATTAATTAGCAACTTTACATTTCCCCCCCAAGAGAATACTGCTTTGAAATGACATATTTACACGAGTAATATGCCTAAAGAAAACAAATTATAAGTTTTTCTTTTATGACTGATGCAAAAAAAAAGTGCTTTTGCTAACTTTTGGACTACAAATTCATGTGTCAGTGCAACGTTTTACATTTTTATTCATCAAAAATATACCAACATTATGTGAAAAACTGAAAAATTTAATATATTCTGCACTAATGATGTACCACTGATGCCTTGCCTCCCAATTTTCTTAGACTGGTGTAAAATGTTTCTCTTTAAATATACCCAGACTTGTGGCTTAATAATGAACTTAATTTGATCGGAAACATAACACACCCATAATTGAAGTCTCCGGCAAGCAATATTTCTATACTGAATTTGATCTTGTATGCTTATGCACATTGCACACAAATAAATATTTGGTTTATTTGAGTGATTCACATGTTGCGTATGCAGATTGCTAACACGTGGTGTCCTGCCTTAAGAATGAAGTATCGGGAGTTGTATTAGTCTGTGTAAAGCAACTAAAGCTAGATGTCTTCTAAGTTAATACATATACATTTACCTGCGTGATGGAGTGTGGTGGAAAAGTAAAATTGATATATTTACTGTGGTTAAGTGCATCTATTTATGCTACAGAAACGTGTCGATGTGGATGACAACACCAATTCACTTCAGTTTCAGACAATCACCTTTTATTTCCCTCTGATATCAAACAGGAAAACAAAGTAATTAGTTCAAGTTTGCTTTTTTATTTGTTAAAGGAAATTTTGCCTTTGCACATATTGTAGCTTATTTTGGCATCGAGACAACTGATGTCATCATGTCTATGCATGTACTGATGTCAATTTATTTTTATATGTGTGTGTGTGTGTGTGTGTGTGTCAAGTTGGAGGTTAATTGAAAGAAAATTGATGTTTTTATAGATATCAGCCATTATAACTGAATGGGAGAAGGAAAAAAGATTTCAAAATTCCTAAAAAAAAAAAAATTGAAATTGAAATTCGACCTACTTTTCCCAAAATGTAATGACATCTATTCTGGGTCACTGCCAATCTATAAACCAAATTTGGTATGAATTTAACCAATAGTTTAGCTACTAGAGTGTTAACAAACAAATAAACCAAACTGAAAACAATACCCCTTACCTACCTTTCGGGGGGGGGAATGGTATTGTTGTGTATGAAATAACTGAGACACAAAGAAGTGAAAGTCTTCCATAATACCTCACCTGCATTAGAGCCAAAGTTTGACTTTTAAGAAACAACACAACATATGCAGTGGTGGAATGTAACGAAATATATTTACTTTGTTACTGTACTTAAGTATTTTTTTTGTATTTGTACTTTACATAAGTAGAAATAATAATGCATACTTTTACTTTCACTTCACTACATTTTGTGGCAGTTATCTGTACTTTCTACTCCTTACATTTC
>JAPSES010000115.1:11449604-11463764 GCA_029822895.1 Maxillicosta whitleyi
TAGATAGATAGATAGATAGATAGATAGATAGATAGATAGATAGATAGATAGATAGATACTTTATTAATCCCAAGGGACATTGTAGTTCAAACATTTATCATATTTTATCTTGCTTGATTCTCAAAGAACATAAAAGTTGTCAGTGACCAAAAGTCCCTAAATATCTAATAACTTTAAGAACTTTTGAACCATTAATCCTATCAATATAATTCAATAATTCATGATAAAATACTGTTTCTCAAGTTTTATTCACAATCAGATGTGTCTTATTTGGATGTTCTGAAAGTGAAATGTCATTTTCTGCAAAACCCATCTGGTCTGACCAATGACAGTGGTTATAGACACTTGTTTTTATGTTCATTTCATAATATATTTTGTTGGAAACAAGTCATCTTTGCTTCAGTTTTCTCACCTTTGAACCTACTCTAAATTTTTATGAATATATAAGTAAATTAATTTAAGTAAAATGCAGTACTTTCATTAAAAATGCAGAGGATAATATTATAGGAAATGGTGACAAATCACTTCAGGAAGATTAAATGTAGAGGGAGTAGATATATTTTGAAGCCACTACAAAACACAGGTTCATTGGTGTGGATTTAACTCTCTTTTTCATATGAGAAGACAGACTTACTTGTAGTATCCTCCAGTTAGCATCTTGTTCTCAGCAGTGACAGTGCAGTAGATGATGGTGTGGGCTCCCTCTGCTGGAGTCTTGAGCATAAAGTTGATGGTCTTCATTAAGCCTGCCAGAGGTTGCTGTATGTGCCTCCCTATTTCAGTGTTAACCATACCAGGGTCCACCGCATAAACCATCACACCTAAAGCTGCAGGTAGAGGCAGCACAGTTTGTCTCAGATTGGTAAATATAGATACTGTATCTTCAAAATGGTGTTGTTTCTTCTTTTGATAATACAAAACATAAACAGTTTCAGCATTTTTCTGCAAAATTACCTGCATAAGAAATGATTAGTTTAATAGTGACACAGATTAAGTGTGAAGAAGGGAGTCATTCTTTAAGACAGCTCTGTTTTCTACCAACATGTAGCTCCTTGTTCTGTTTCTTGCCCAGGGCGGTTGTGGTTGAGCCATGAGACACTCACACTGGTAATAGGCACAGATCCGTTTTGTATGCACAGAGGCACAGACAGAAGGCTACAGACATCAGACATGAACCCAGACATACATGGTACATTATGTTGCTTTCTCACTCCTTACCCTCCATCCTTTTGGCCAGTTCTCGGGTAAACAGGACGTTGGCCAGTTTGCTTTGTGCATAGGCTCTGACAGGGTGGTAGTTTTTCTCTCCACTCAGGTCATCGAACTGGATCTTACCCATGGTGTGAGCCATTGATGAAACATTGATGATCCGAGATGGGGCTGAATGCTTCAGCAAATCCAGCAACAGGAAGGTCAAGAAGAAATGACCTAATATAAGTACAACAGAACAAGTTTAAAAATGACTGTGATGTCCTTTATTTACCTCAACTGATCACTGACATTAGGCTAATCACATAAAATTATATATATATATACTGCATATTTCTGAGTATTTCCAATTCTTACCCAGGTGATTGACCCCAAACTGCATCTCATATCCGTCCACTGTTGTTGCAAAGGGGCACATGGCTACACCTGCATTGTTTATCAGAAAATGGAGGCCCTTCTCAGCTGGAAAAAAAAAAAAAACAGAATACATGAGGACAGAATTATTCATATTGATAAAAAAAAAAGAAAAAAGCATGCTGTATTTGGGAGTGTAGATGTCTGACTTCCACCCACTGTCATAGATATTTTCAGCAAACTGGCAGATTGACTTGGTGTCAGCCAGATCCAGTTGCCTGGCGACTACCTTCGCTCCCTTCACCATCCTGAGTATGTCACGAGCAGCTTGCTCTCCTTTTGCCATGTCTCTACATGCCAAAATCACCCGGGCACCTGGATAGATTTATAAAATATTAATTATGTCAAATAATTTTTGTCCACGTATGAGCAAGTTCTCAGCGCTGGTCTGAAACGTGTGTTGCCAGTAACATTACCCAACACTCATAACAACCTTGTTTTTTTCTGTGTAGAAATAATTACTCAGATTGCTTGCCTCTGCTGGCGAGGTCTTTGGCTGTCTCCCGGCCTATTCCAGTGTTGGCACCCGTGACTATAGCTGTCTTCCCGTCCAGACGAGCGTCTGAAGACCATTTGGCAATAAAAAGAGCCCTGAGGAGGAAAAAGAGGGGCATTAAGGAGAATGTTGACACCACATATGGTGTTCAAAACCGCATCCACTTTCAGAAGATAAAAGACTTTTATGACAAATAAAGGGAATAAAAACCCTCTAAAGTACTGTTGTTTACGTTGGATGTTTGTTTAAACTCACAGTAACAAAGGTTTAAAGTGACAAACAGCACCGAAACTACAGTGAACGTATAATCTGAAAATCATATGATGTCAACTCTCCTGGCAACTTTTCTTTGCAGTTTTAGTGCCTGTCTGAAATGAACTGAAGTGGTAACCTGAACCCAAAGAGGCAGGAGGAAAATAGGCTTTTCATGGCTTTGTAACATCTCATTTCTATAAGACACAATATAGAATTGTGCTGTATCATCATGCATTTTATCTGAAGTTTCTTACCTAACTGCTTCCATTTCTGAAGTCTCGCACAATCCAAATCACTTGTGACATGAACTGGTGATATCCTTACTTCAGTGATGCACTCTCAAGACTGAAGTTCAGAGATAAGACGGGGATCAAGAAATAAGAAAGATTGATCTAAAATGAGCCTGAGTTTCTCAAGGAGTCAATATTTGACACAAATGGTCTTTTGTTGAAACTGTGGTAATCAATTAAGGCGGTATCTTTCAAATGTCCCAGTGATGAAGCATATGAATAAAGCAGACATATTCAGAAGTTCAATTTAATAAGAGTGTTTTTGTTTTGGTTTTTTTGTTCATTCATGTACTTCCAGCTAAATGACGCTATGACTGTAATTTGTAAAGCTAACATGTGAGTCAGGAGACTACGCACATCCCAGCAGTTATATTATACATCCTCTTAAGTCTTATATAAATACATTCTTATCTAACTCAGTGAGTTTTATGGTTGTACCTATGTATAGTTGATTATATCTTATATATGAAACTCTAATGAGGTGAAAAAATTCCAGAAGTAACTGGAAAAAAAAGCAGCTGCTGCAAAAAAGAATTGCATCAGTGGAAAACTACCTGAACTAGATTAAGTGTCTGAATCAGATGAAATCCTAAACCTGGATGCACAGGTGAGTTGGCTATAATTTCAGAAATTCACCACTGTGGATTTCCTGGTGCTTTCCACAGGAAGGTCAGAATAATTGTCTCACTTAAATGTTGCTAAATAGAGTGGCTTTCACATTTTATTAGAAAATAAATGAGTAAATGACAGAGACATAAAGTTAATGCTGAGGAAAGTCTGTAGACCATGGCCATTGTATTATTTATTAATATGAAACAGAAGTAGCACTAGAATCCAATCTAAACAAGTCTGTTTTATTGCGTTGTAATAGAATTTAACATAAGATGGTTTGGAAAAAACTGCATTCCCTTCTATTCAAATATTAAGGTAAATAGGAGTAGGGCATAGGAGAATTTAATATTTCTTTTAGGATACATATCACTGATATAAAGACATGTACATAAATTTATTGCTACTATTATTGGGGTTAATTAAGTATTCTGATTTTAATAACTTTATCTTTAACCACCATCCAGGAAACTGCCAGCAACAATGTTCTCCTATTTGTTGGATTCATATGTCATAAAAAAAATAATACATCTCATAAAAATCACAAACTATTATATTTTGTCATTATAATGCTTACTTGAGATTGTAGCTGTGAGAAATGTTTTGTACAATCCCATTGTCAAAAAAGTTTGATATGTTTTCTATTTTCTACTGTGAACATTAAGGCATCATGAGATTCTGCTTTTTTTTTTTTTTTTTTTTTTTTTTTTATTTTTAAACACAAAAAAAAAATTTTTTGCTTTTTTTTTTTTTTTTTTTTTTTTTTTTTTTGCATTTTACCCAACATTATAACTTTTTTAGATTTAGGTTTGCACTGATATGAATATGAACATATAACTGGTTGACAAATAAAATGATTTCAGAATAAAAGTAGTGAAACTTTATCAAATTTAAGTAACTAATAAAGAAAAAAAATAAACAGGAAATGTTGCTTTTGTCTCATTTCCAAGCATTTGGTCAAAAAGTGGAATTCTGAGAATTAATGAGAGCGTTTGTTTGACTCAAAAGTACAGTTTGTCTCAGATCTGTATGATCTTTTTCAAAACACTGTCTGTTACAATACAATTACAATAGGTTCACTTCACATGTTCTTTCTAGTGGAACATTTAGAAAGCTATTATATAAATATCCACATACATCTGCTAAACAGTACTTTTGTCACTTGTTTTCCAATGTTTCTGTTCATTAAAGGTTTGGTGTGTTTTTTAAGCCTAGCCTGCAGTTACCACTAGAGGGTGGGCTGTAACAACACGCTGCTCTAGAACATTTGACATGCTTTCAGCTAAATGAGACACTGTTTCTCACATCAGGAAGACTGAAAAAAGCAAACTCCTTTTTAAATCACTTACAGTCAGGTTCTGTGTCAGCTCGCCAGCCAGGTCTCATATAAACCATGTGAAAGCTAGTCATAACTTCCTGTTTTCACAAACAACCATAAAATAAGCTAAGACAAGATGCACACTTACACACACGCACACACACATATATATGTAAACATACTCCTGCTGACCCAAACCGGGCTTAAAAGAGTGCTGCCAGCTCCTCTCATGTGGTCTCTCTGTGACGCTGGCTGGTCTGAATGCTAGATTAGTTTCTCCTCACAGCTGCTCACCATCCCCAGGATGATGAAAGGCTGCCTGTCTGTCATCAGTGAGGCAAAGACAGAGAGGCCTTGCCACATGTGTAATTAGCACTGCTTCACAAAGATTATAGATCATCTTGCGGGGATAAATGACTCTTTCATTGTAATTTGTCGATCCCAGAATAGGAAAGTTGACAGAAAGCAACCACAGAATGCAGGATGGCAGCCATCCTCAGAGGATTAGATGCAAAACATGTTTAATTTCAATCAAAACCTTCTTTCAGTCATTCATTTCAATAGAATTGATTGATATTTACATGATTTTTAAGGCTGAATACATGGAAAGATTCTAGCAAAGAAGTCCGTTTAGATTCTTAAATGTGTGTTTTTCCTCACTGTTAATGGCTTCTCTCAATGAAATTTGAGGAAGCAAATGGGTAAACTCCTTTTTCACAAATACATCATGAGTCTTTGGAAATATATACAAACACTGATCACATATTCATCTTCTAAAATAAAACATATCTACTTTGTAAAATTATTTAAAACAAAATATTATAAACAGGCTGGCTTTTTATTTGTCTTCATTAAGGTTGAAAATTTTAAACATACTGAAACAAAACAAACCAGTAATAAAATAGCTTATCAAATGCATAGCATTTTTTTCTTTCACACAAACTGCACTTGTCGTACAATAAGAAAAAGACCACAAAAAAAAGTCAAACGTTTGCATACAGAATAAAAAGACATTGTACCAAAACTTGATGCATCTCATTACTATCAAATAGATTTCATAAGACCCTGCAAACCAAAATAAAAAAAAATAAAAAAAATCCATAATTCACAAATTCATTCTGTTCATTCATTTCTTATTATAGCTACACACTCTACATTAATATTATTTACTCTCAGTGCAGGTTTTTGAAAGAGCAAACATCTTTTTCATATCATCAAATTTAAATCTTTTAGTATGATGTTTTATACAAAATATCAAAAAAATATGTTGCATTATTCAAATTCAGGTATGCAAGGGAAATGCATTAATTCATCTGTATCCTCATGTAATGATTAAAACATGACTGCTCCAGACTGAACTCAATTTCCACATCCAATTCACAACAAAATTCCCCATCATTGTCTGGAATAGAGGGGGTTTCCATTTTAGAAAATCCCTGCAACTGTCCACTAAAAATGAAGAAAGGCACTTAAGGGATGCCTGAATCAAGGTTGGTGACTAATGTGGGAGATGGAAGAAGAACCTGAAAGAAATATAATGCTTGAAAAATGTGTACGGTTTGAGTCAGAGCCTCACAATCCTAAAAGTTGCTCTTTCAGTCACCTGACTAATTATATACTATACTGTTATATTATGGTTTAAATTAATTCGATTTTATATTATATAAAAACCCCTGATTCATTGTTTTGTATGGAAATGTGGAATGGTAAAAAAAAAATTAAAATAAAATAAAATAAATGGAATTTCACAACAAACTAACCGATCAAGAGTGAAGTAACCAACAGATAACTTTAAGAACACAAGAATATAAGATGATAACTCTAACAAAAATGTACATCACTTGGTCCCTTTTCTCTTTCCCGGTAAACGCTCATCCATCAATTCCTGGACTGGCAGTGTCTCCTCCTGCAATGTACTGTGGGTAATTGAGTCCCCAGCTGACCTCAAGCTGCCCGGGTAAAACGGAGCCGTCTCATTGGCTTGTTCTTGGACAGGATTCCCGAAGGTATCGTCTAGTCCTGCCTCGTCGTTGCTTAGAGATGTCTGACTAACATAGACGACAATAACATCGCCGCTGAAGTTCATCACCTGACCACTGGAGATGAAGGTGGTGTTGTGGTTCCCAGACACCTGACCTGAACAGAGAGAGAGAGAGAAAGAAAGATGGTTAGGGGTAAAAAAGAAAAGAAAAAAAACGGAGGAAAAAAAAGAAGCTTCTTGTATCTAAATGAGATATTGTTCTATTTTTCATATGTAAGAGAGACAAGTAGGCAGAGGTCTTGATTTACATGAGTAAGCTACGACTAATGAACAGCAGCTTTGCGACAATTTAGATTACGACATACCAACTTACGTTATTTCGACTTTACGATGCTGGAGTGTCGTCCGCTATTTTTTTTTTTTTTTTTTAATTTATTTTTTGTCTCGTCCGCTATTACTGTACATACGTACTTACGTACATACTGTACATCTTGTTCTTTACTTTATTTTATTAATATGAAGTATAATACATGTATTTGGTATTCTGCCCCTGCTTGTGTGTGTAGCTACGAGCTCGGTACATAAGATAACAGGTTTCCCGAGAAAAGCAGGACGCCAAACTTGTCTTCAAAGTTTTAGTTGAGACTCAGTGTAAAGCTGCCAACATACATACAGAATATGTCTGTTATGATTATCGCCTTAATACATTCACATGGCATTACATATTCAAAAGAACAGGAAATAAATCGCTAGCTTAATGCTAAATTAAATGGGAAAATCCATAGATACGCTAACGATTAGCATTTACAGATTAATGTCTTTTTATCCAGCAACCAGCTCACATCAGAAATATTTTTTTCTATTCATTCGCATATAAAATACTCACAGGCAAACGTTTTCTTGGCCATACAAACACAATGAACTAATAACTACGGGAACACAGAAAGCACAAATACACAGAACTATAATTGGTTAATTCCAATTTATGTCGAAATTCGTGTTAAGAACGGAACTCGTTCGTAACCCGAGGACTACCTGTCCAAAACAGAGCTCCCCAGTCTATGACGTGGGTGAAGGAGGAGGGGCTGATCTTGGCCACCCAAATGACAAATGGACCGTGGGTGTGATGACCAAGCAGGATGGCCACAGTAAGGCCACAGCTCTATACCACCATATCATATCCTTTTCCTCAGTTGCTTCTGCGTCTAGCACTTTTGCCGTGAGAAAAACAAGACTTCTAAAAACAAAACATTTGTCAAGGTTGTGAGGTTTATAGGACGGCTGAAGAAGGACAAAATCTTTAACTCTTTCTACACTTTATTCTGTTTAGAAGCTGACTTTTAGAGCCCTAACGATGCGGTACCTGCCTCAAAATAGCTTAACTGTCCTTCATCTGTTGCTCACTTATAAAACAGGCAAACTAGGTGAATTAGGAAACCAGCCATGTTTAACCTCACCGACCCTCTGGTTCCTATTTTTCTTAGTCTCCTGTCTGACTTTCCAGCCTACAGAACAAGCCGACCCTCGGTGAGTCACAGCTCATGCCTTGTCTGTTTGCCACACATACATGCATACACACACACACACACACACGCAAAAGTGCAGTTAATGTAAGCAAACAGGCTCTAACACACACACACACACACTCACTCACACTTCTACTGACTGTAAGCCCATAAAACTTGAGAGACAAACACGATCACACGCTTACAGAGTGTGTGTCTGTGTTCCCCATCCAAGAGCTTTTCCCGGAATACCAGTCTGAGAGGTCTAGTTGAAAAAATGTCATTTCACCACAACTTTAAAAACAAAGCGTTATGGAATCTGCTTGGGTTCCTCTGTTTATTCTTTCTTAATACCAAGCTGATTTTTCTGGATGCTCAACAACAGCAGAATAACAGTTGACCAAAGATGAAAAATTGTTGAGCCTCCCTCCAGTAACGTTCCCTCAAATTCTAGCTCATATTTCCTGGATGGAGATTTTATTTTCTTATGAGTAGCATAATGTGGAGTCATTAGCACTGCTGAGGTACAGTCCAAGAGAAGAATTTAAGGGCACTAGAGTTTTCACTGAGTGGCTTTGGCGTGTGATCTCTGTGATAGTGGTGGTTCAGCAACTTTCAGGTGGGCAGACAAAACCTTTAATTCTCATGACCTTTATTTAACATATACAAGGACTTCATTAAATCACCTCCTAACACTGTGTGATGGGAAACGGCTCTCTCAAAATGTGTAATTAAAGCAACCAGTCATCAGTAAGAGTAAAAAAAAACTTCACAAGTTTGTGTGCGTGTGTGTTTTTGTAGGGTGGGCAGGGTTATAAAAGTATTACTCAAGCTGTGCACATCTTGCTTCAATTAAAGCTGTGGTCACTTTTGCACAACCCTATGGAATTCCGGGTAAACAGGAGCTTTGTAGATGGCGTTTAAACTGACACACACACATACACAAGGTAGTATGAAGAGTGTGGTTTTGGTGGTTGTACTAACTCATCAAACACGCACATATCTTATTCTTCCTTCATGTGTGGCCCATTGAAATTTAGGATCCACCTATCAGTACTGGGATGTTTCTTGGATGTAATCACCCAAACTTCTTATTCTTATGCTGAAACCAAGCCTCTGGTATAAATCGTACTGTGAATGTTCACCTAATAATACCCTAGTTTTGAGTGAACCATGGTACTGACTGTTCTGATATTGCTTGTATAACTAACCATAACTGCTCAATGTTTGCGGCACAATACATAAATGTTTCCCAGACTTTTTTTTTTCTGTCTGGCATCAGATAAAGGCTGCAGTGAGAACAATACAAGTTCAACCATGTGACAGTAAAACTTTCCATTAAAACCAACCCAAATTAAGTTCTGTTATTCTTGGAATCCTGGTACCACCTCTTCTGTGGAAAGCGAACACTGTAATGTAGAGTGTCAAATGATGCATGGGTATGACCCAGTGGCTATTACAGTGGTATCTGCCTACACAAACACACAACACAGAATCTACCGGGCAAACAAAACTGTGGTCCCACAGTCTTCGTAATGAGCAATTATCCCCATGACATGAAACCACAGTGTATTTCAGTTAACACTGACACTGCCGACTGCTCATGGTAAAATTATCCAGTAATGGTCAAGGTCCATAAAATCTTTACATTTCACGATGTAAACTAAAAACAGATTAACACATTTTTCGGGGAATATATGTAAACATGAATCTGTGACGTAAGATATTGCATTTGATCAGAAGAAACATATCTGACAGTCTTGACAGCAACCACCTATAGTTACACAATATGTCTATACAATGACCTGCGTTTTGTCTTTGGATATTCTCAAGCCTGAAAACAGACCTAAGTGGATGTGCAGATGCCCAGTTTCCTCTCAGACCACTCTCGAATTACAACAAACTGAGAGGAATTCTTGAATTTCCTCCAGTGAGACAAAAAAAACCAAAACAAAATACTGTCTTGAAATTTTATAGGTTTAGTGTGTGATGCATAGTAGCAGATTACAACCATGTGAATCAGAAACCACTCTGACTGACGCAGTAGTACATAGTAATACATCATAACACATGATACTATATGTTATAAAACTGAAAAAAGAAGAGGAGGAAGTCTTTTTGGAGCTTATACTGAGCTGAAGTCCCGCCCCTTCTGGTTGTGCCTCCGCCAATAGAAAGAGAAAAGTCATTTTTGATCCACTTTGAATTACACATCACTTAAACATATAATGTTTATCAATTTAAAATATAATTTTACATGTCAAGAAAGTTGCTTCTTATGATAAAACTGTTGAAGCATCAGACTGAGAATATGTAAATATAAAGACTACACCCCTAAGAGTTGAAGAAGTGTTGTTGTGCAATTGATTCTGTCTATAATCTGTCCGATACAGTAGACATAGATACACTATAAATCATTTAGATCATTCTAATGGGAAAAAAAGGATTCTCATGACACTAATGAAGACATAGTTTTGAATATTAAATTACATTTCTTATATCAAACTAAATCTTAGACCTTAAACTACATGCTTGGTTCCATAAATATTATAGAACACACTCGATAATGTCTTATTCTGCATGGCCATATACAACACATTATAAAATGTTGTCATTAGTTATCTCCACATTACTGCTCTTTTATGCTTTCCTCACTAACACCATTAAACAAAATACATACAACTGATCTATTATTCAATTATGAGTCTACAGTTTTCACCTACCTGAGGTAAGAGTTGGTTCAGCCAGCTGACTCTGCAGACTCTCAGGTGGACACTCCAGCTCCGAGACCCCAGAAGAGAGTTTGTTTTCTCTGCTGTCCACGCAGGACATTCCTGGGCTGAAGTACTCAGGCGGCTTGTCAAGGTAGAGATCTCCATTAAAAGAGGAGGTCATCAAGGGGCTGACTGAGGACACTGCAGATGTGCCGCTGGGGTCACTGGTGTCTGTGGAGGTGGAGTCTGTGCTTTTCAGTCTGTATAGTTCCTCCTGTTTTAGCAGTGACCCGTCAGTCAGATGAGGTTTGAACTCCAGCTTTGTCTGAGCCTGGGATAAGGGCAGGCAGAGTTCAGGAAGTGGGCTGGAAGGATGGACTTGAGAGGAAGTGTTTAGGAAAGGAGGAGAAAGTGAGACAAGCGATGGAACGCCCATGTCATTCTTGGACAAAACCACATCTCTACTACACATTTCTCCACTAACATCTCTTTTTTCACTCTCCTTCTTCCTCTCATCTCCATCTTTGTCTCCATCCAGCCCCCCACAGGAGCAGGTTCCTAGAGTTCCAGGGTTCACCGCCTGGCTGCAGTCCTCATTCTCTCCTACTTCCAGTGGTTCGTGAACTGGAATTACACACACACAAGAACTAGCCAAAAGAGGAGACACACTCGTGACTTCCTCTTCTTCTGACACCTCCTCTGGTTCTCCAGAACCTTCACTCTGATCCTCTGTTATCATCTTCTTCTTGGTCCCTTCTTTCTCCATCATTTCTCTACTGAATGGCAGTGACACCTTGACCTCGGGCACAGACGTTGGGAAGGTGCATGGGGTCTCTTCAGTGGGGTTGTGGGGCGCTTGGCAAATAAGTTTAGTGGTTTCACATGGTGTGCATTTGGGACCTACAGGTATTCCACCTCCACTGTGGTAGAGAGGTGCCAATGTCTCCTAGAATCATACAAACAAAAGGAAGGATTGTAGATGATTACAAATGCCCATGCTGGTATTTAATTTTGTATGAATAGAATACTGTATACACGGCAATAAATAGGTGAAATTTTGCTGTTCCTGTGCATCACCTTACCTGCTGTATTCTAGTTCGCTTCAGATTCTGGACACAAGATCGCAGATTTACTACACACAAGAACATATTACACCTTAATACATTGCAACTGCTCACACTACTGAGCACAACTTGTGCAAATGAACATATGTTTGAGACTCAGATCTAATTGTAACATTGAGGTAATCATAGTTATAATCATAATGTTGTAAAAAGATCAAACCCACAACCTTATGTAAGAAGTCTGAATGACTGTAACTTACCTGAAAGTAATTTCAGTTTGTCCTTGTAGCAGAAGAGGAGTAAGATTAGGAGACAGAGAACAGTGATGACTGAAAGTACTGAAACTATAACCCAGGAGGGTCCTGCACCTGCAAGACAGATGGGTTCAGTGCTTGCTTTATAGACTTTCTGTCAATAAAAAAACAGAAAGTTGTGCAATAAATTACAAAAGGATTTCTAATGTTTTCCTTCACTTTCTGCAACATTTATGCCTCTATTAGCAGGTGCATTGTGTGCTGTTTCTCAACATCTGCTGTAAATATGTGCATGTTTATGAGAAATGAATGCAGATAATGTGTCTGTGTCTCACCAGACAAAGGTGCTCCACACACTGCATCAGTCTGAGCGCTGCCGGGATGCAGCTCAGTCCTGCCCTCAGCTTTACAACTAAAAAGCAGATAAACACAACATGATTGAGAACACTTGCAGAATTCATTCATTTATGAGCAAAACTATCAACCGCTATTAACAGCAGCATGTGTAATGACAGTGAAAAGAAAGACAGATGCGGAAGAAAAACAGCTTTTTTTTCCTTCCACGTTTCACTGTCATCATGGTCACAGATGTGGCCAGCAGTTGAGGCGGGTGTCTGGTTGAGTATTCCAGGGGAAGTGGTGTGAATATTAGTCACAACAGCTGGTTGGTAGTGACGCAAAAGACAGAACCCACTCCCCTTCCGAATGTCAGGACACCCTATATTTAAAAAAAACACACAACCAAAAAAAAAAACCATCTGCATGTGTGTACTTACTTAGTCCACTGCTTGCACTGATCAGCACTGTCATCCGCAGAGAAGAAGCCTTTCTTACAAGGAACACATGTCTTCTTTCCATTACCTGATTCTGCAATTGACAACATAAAGTAAAGCATGTTTTTTTGGTATGTTGGTGAGTATTTATGTAATGATAGTTTTGGGCTTTTGTCTCACCCAATCCAAATCCAGGGCTGCAGGTGAGGATTTTCTCACAGAATTCACAGTTGACCGGTGAGCACTTGAAGTTGGGACGGCAGGGACACGGCTCCTCCGCGATGAGGTTTTCCTGCCTCGGCATAAAACCTTTACCTGTTGGTAAAAACGGAAGGATGTTTTAAGGATCAGTCCTGTAAAATGGGTGTTTAATTCCTTTGTTAAGAATGAAAGAAGTTTTGCTTTAACCTTAACTGCATAATTAAAACAAGATCTAAAATATTTTGACATCCTCATTGCCTGCAGCTGAAACTACTGACCTGGGTCACAGTACTTCTGTGGAATACAGCTCGTTTTTTCAGTCAAGCCTGGCTGGTATTCATCACGACTACATCGAACACATATAGTCGGTTGAGTGTCAGTGCAATCAGTCAACACTCGTTTGCCTAATGAAAAAATGATGAGAGGAAGAAAGAGGCAGGAATTAAACAGATGGAGTTAACAATTTGTTTTTAACCACAGTAACCACTAAAAACCCAAAAGAAGAAGAAGACAGGAAAAGGAAATTGCAAAATTAAAGCCATTTTCCGCTTTTAAAGTCAAGTGTGTCAAAAGTCAACGTGGAATGACTTTGCATGTGTGTGCTATTTTAAACCCAAATGTTCCAGTTTTAGACATCCTTCCTCCTTTATTTAAATATCTTTGTGAATGGAAATGTATTTTTATTTTATGCTTATTCCTTTGTGTAAACCAGATATCCTCACAGTATTTTTGGCGTTTTCCTTAGATGTCAGAGTGTATGCTGGATGTGTGTCTGTTCACCTGGACCGCACTTGTCGCAGCATCTGGATCCTTTTACGTATTGTTTTTCATTACATTGAAAAGACTTGGAGACAGTGCCCTGAAAATGTTAAGACAAATAGGTTCAGCATTTATGACATAACAATCAAAGTAAAGCAATTTATGATCATTTGTGGAGCACATTTAGAAAAAAACAGTTTTAAAATACACTGCCCGGCCAAAAAAAAAAAAGTCACACATGAAATATTTGACGTCACCACCTTTGGTTCTGATTCCAGGAGACATTCAGTGGATTTAACTGCACCAATAGTTCTGATC
>JAPSES010000115.1:11468911-11514541 GCA_029822895.1 Maxillicosta whitleyi
AAACCTAATGAAATTTTCAGGAAATGTTTGCTCTGAGACAAGGAACAGATGATTAAATTTTGGAGGTGATCCAGATCTCTGTCTGTCTGAGATGTGGTCCTGGAAAAGATGTCAGACAGCAGGGGGCGTAAACCCTCCCAGCTGTCTGACCAACCCATCTGTAGCTGAAACTAGTAAAGCAGGTAAACAAACTGTCTGATAAATGCATGATCTGCAATAAAGAGGGAATACTGCCCTGTGTTCCAATATCCATACTTTCCATACTTATCGTATCTAGTTTGAGTACAAAGGGTGTTCACATTACGATCGCGGTGAAAATAAGTGTACCTAAATAACTCGGATGGTGCACTCAAAACGGTCAAATCGTGAAATGTGCAACAATGTACACCTTTCGCACTCAACGACCGCCATCTTCATTACTTAGCGGAACAGGTAGAGCCAACTTGGCTCGAAAAATAAAATAAAAATGGCTTTAATAGCAAAACATAAAAGGACAGTTAATACAATTGCATGCTTGCTGTTATATCATATCATTGATCATCCTACCAAAGATTGTACTTTACTCTATGTTATTTTTGGTTTTCATAATTATGCTAAAAGAGAAGGAAAAGGTTATTTTCAAGTTTATTTATTTTGGGCAAAAAGGATTTACTCATAAAAGAATATTCATATAGAAAACTTTATAGCTTTGTTGTTTTCCGAAAAGAAATGGAACTTTACCAATTCGACAAATGAAAAGGCTATTAAAACATTAGATGTCTGTAACATATACAACCTTTTAATGCAATGGATTTGTTTTTATATACTATTATTTCTATACTGTTTGTATTTCAACTCATTTTTATTATATGATATAAAATAAATTACTTCGACACATCTCATTGGATGAAAAAGGCAGAAGAGAGGTGTGAGGTGGGACTTCCTGTGATGTATAACTACTGATTGGATGACCTTTGACCTTGTGCTGTCAGCCACATAATATATGAAGTGTGTATCCATGTTGCTCTTTCATCACTTAAAAGGAATGAATGAAATTAATCAAACAGCACATTTTTTGTAGTTTTATTAGGTTGTAGATCACTCAGTTATCCCAGAAGACATTTCTTTAATAGACAAATATTTATAAACAGGGAAATTTTTGCAGATATGTACAGTAATGTAAAGTTTTATCCACTTTGCCAAGAACATAGTATCTAAACACCCTTATGAATACTTCAGTTTCTTGTGTTTGTTTTTTATTTCTTTATTTCTTTCATTGAAGCTGATACTGTTTTGATGTCATCATTGTCCATTTTACAACACGGACAAACCAACAGTTTATCTAGAACTCCTTTCCTAATGAGAACATACAGAAAGGAGTTTGCCAGAGGAGTGAACCGAATAAACATGATGGAGAACAAACTGATTCGACTCCTGACTTCTTTTGCCATGAATGAAATGATCATGGGCAAGAAAAGCAACAGGTAAATTATCAGCGGCAGCACTAAAGTTCCTATAATGCGGCGTTTTTCAACAGTGGTAAGGTGGATGGCAGTAGACAGGGCTTTAATTGCCCCGACCAAGAAGAATACGAAAAGGGGGAGAGGGAGGAGGTGAAAGATGGCAAAGATGATATCTGTTGTGAATGTTTCGACAATGAAATAATCAGGAATGATATAGACAAAAGGAAGAAGCCAGATCACAACAGACACCGGTACGGAAATCTTGATGGGTTGGCTGAAGTGGTACCACAAAGGGTGGGCAATGACTAAATACCTGTAATACAAGACAGACAGACACAATAAAAATACAATGAGACAGTTAATATGTATACACACACACACACACACACACACACACACACACACACACACACACAGTCTTGTAAACCTAACATAATGGGGACCACTTTCCTGTGGTCCTACAAGTACCAGAAAAATTAGATATATAATAAAAACATCACTAGTTATACACACACACACACACACACACACACACACACACATTGCAAAAACCATCACATGTGGTCCATACCCTGAAATTCACACCAGATATAGTTCTAGTCATTTTAGACATGTTTCAGTTTCAGTTTGTGGGCATTTTTTGTCCCCATACATTTTTGTGTCCCCAGGACGAGACTGTGTATTCATACTCGTGTCCCCACACAATATAGTTTTACAAACATACACACGTCAAAGAACTCAAAACATGACCTCATGACAGAGGTAAATTTAACTACGATACACACTGAAAGCAAAGCATGTGGTCAGGTCATGGATTTCAATTCCTAGTTTTGCCATTTATGATGGAAGTCAGGAGGAATATTCCACTTCCTGGTGCATGGGACCTGGAACAGCTATGGACAGTCATGATCCTCTACAAATGCCATCAGTTTGATAGGGGCCTCCAGGAAAACATGGTCTCACATACCCAGAGGGAAACAGTGGACAGGGTGGATTTGCCACTAAATTTGCATGGCAGATGAGAGCAAACCCACTCTGGCACATCCTAAGAGGAAAGGCTAAAGGGAGTGGAGAATATTTTGTTTTCAAGGTGACAGTTATGCAAATACTGAATTGCATGCATGGGTTCAGAAAGAATAAAGGAGGGAATGATCAGCACGAGAGACTGAGGTGAACAGGAAAAAACAAGCAAAGAATGAAGCAATGTTCAGTTTTGTAAACAAAACGAATGGAAAGAGGCTGAAAAGATCTCCTGTTAAGACCACTATTAAGATATTTACAGTTTATTCCACTTTTTTTCTTACAGAAAAATTAATAAGAAAAATAATGAGTGAATCCAGCAGAAGCTATAACCATCAAAGCACTCACTGGGTGAGGCCATGTAAAGGAATTTTAAAACTCATATGTTTAATGGGGAAGAAAGAGGAAGGATAATGAGGGTTTTTGTCTGGGTTTAGGGTGGGTAATGGGTTCTGTCGTCCCTCTCCCCTTCTTCCCATAAAAACATGCTGAGAGAAGCTGTTTTGCGGTGGGGGCCTCTGCAGATTTCACAGTAGCAATTAAGTGCCAGATTTGCCTATTTTAACAGAAACCTCAGCTTGACTGTGAACGCACAGCAAATATTCACACAGAGGTCAACCCCTATCAACAAAGTGAACTAGTACCACGGAGAAGTAGCTGTTGGGCTTAACTTCAAACGCTGAAGTTATAATGTTGCTTGGTTTGATGTTAAAAATGTTGATCCACTGCAGACTGACACCACGCTGGTTTACAAGCGCCTCGCTTCGAATGACCGAGGTCAAAGCACCCGCCGTTACACCTCTGCAAGCATACATGTTGTGTTGCATGAGAGCAAGTCAAAGTTCATGAAGAAGGCCTACTCCAAACAGCTCATATATACAAATATTCATACGCCACATACACGGCATAGGCTGCTGAATGGTTTCCATTAATGCAACACACACTTGTTCCATAGAAGAGAACAGCCACAGCCTGTTTTGGGACCATGATTGGAGGAAGCTTCGAGGGTTGGGCACAGTTTCCCTTAAACACAGTGAAAAATACAGGGCAGACAAACATGCACATGGACCTTACAAACACACAGAATAGAGAGGAATAATAACATTAAAGCTTAGCCACTATGTTCCGGTGGTTTTAGGATTGGATCTGCATTACTTCTGCCTCCTTTGGAAACAGATGTGATCTCTGAGTCATCCAAGTCACAATTATGAGTAAGAGCTGCCGTTGACGCCATTTCTACACATACACGCAAAAAACAGCCCCAATTTTTTTTTTATGAACACACATAATAGATAGAACTAAATTGTGCGTGGGTATATGCACACAGGTATCTATACAGTATTTATACGGCCACACATCTGTCTTGTAAAAGCAAGACGCAGTTGGAGGCACACCCACACAGGAATGGGACAACAAACACACACACAATGCTGTCATTCCCCCAGTTCCACTCGTGAAACATATCAATTATTTGCCCACCTGGAGAGTTATCAGTGACAGTAGTTGAATATTAGCCCAAATATGCAAATGTTGCTCTTTTATCAAAGGGTGTTCACTTGTGTAATCCTCCACCATTAAACAAGTGCAGCTCTGTGAGGCCGCTGACCCATTTCCATTTACCCCACAAATCAGTGTACTGGATTCCACCCCAGGCCAGAGGGATTTTTGACACTGAAAAATCACATTAGCATGTTTTTAAGTTTTAATAATTTAGGTGACAGTGTAATCTCCTTGGCTCATTCATTTTAGTATTTAGGATAGGCTACTGGGAATGCCCCGTAAGATGGACTTTGGTTGTAGTACACAGACAATAGACCACATCAAAGTGTCAGATCTGAAGGGCAGGGTTAGCAAGAGTGTGTGTGTGTGTGTTTGTCTGTGAAATGGCTTTATTTTATTGCCTTAGACACCTGCCGACACTTTGAACCGTAATCCGGACCCAGCGCGTTTTCCATTTATCACTTCGGTCTAAGAAGCTGCAGGAATTCAATGAATCCTCCAGAGAAGTGGATTAAAGTACACAACTCATCTCCATCTTTTATTACACATGACACCAATTTCAAATATACATGATGAGTACCATTCTCCTCAGTTCAGTGTATGATACAGTTATTTACCGTTTCTCGCAGAGCATATCCAAAAAGAACAGAAGAAAAAAACAATACCCACTTTAGAAAAAAAAAAAAAAAGGTACAAGTATCAGAGACACTGCAACACAGAGACAAGATGCAACAGATAGGGAATAACTATGGTCAGTGTTCTCTTCAGCTTCACATTGATAAACAGATAAACAAACAAACAAACAAAAAAAAAATCAATTAACAGTAGTGATAATCTTCATAATGTATATAAGACTATGAAATAAAACCAAAAAATATGTAACAAAGAACAAAATAGCAAAGTGAAGTGCAAATTTCTTTGGAAGTTAAAGTATGTTTTTCTTCATTAAGACATAAATAAGTTATAAAATAGAAGCTATCAAAACAAAAACCAGTCGGACAGAAATCAAGGCAAGACGTACTTTTTTATAGCTTCAAGTAGGCGATACATCTGAGCCGTACAGACACACTGTACAGAGGCTTTTATAACAGACTGACAGTCATTCTGTTGTCTTTCAGTATGAATGTCGCATACCAAATGCAATGCAACAGAAACCCTTCCCTCTAAAACACCCCTCCCCCCATTAAAAAAACAAAAGAAAATGAAATCCACTAGACCTCGCATGTTTCCTTGATTCAAGTGAAAATCCTCCGAAACAAGACGTACTGCACTGAGAATTAAATTAAATGTAACGATACTTTCAACCCAGGAACATATTTGCAGTCCCTTGTTATCATTAAGGGTGAATCTCAATACTCTTTCAGAACCTACCGCTGTCTACCTGCGCTCTGATGTTAACAACACTGATCCTTTTCCCTGACAGCACTTTCTTTCTTCATGATTAAGAATTAACGAGAAAATGGGCACAGGTAAGAACCCCAGCTTTAATTGAAAAAAAAAAAAAAAAAATCATTACTGTTCACCTTTTCATTTCAGCAGACCCTCTGCTCTAAAATAAACAAAACACCGTAGGCTCTTCTACTTTTAAAATCAGTCAATAGTTTCCAGTTAAATGAAAATCTTGTCAAGACAGCGGGCGTTGTCAGTTACGTGTGACGGTCAGTGAGTGTTGTAATCACTTCTTTCTCTGGAAGACGTTGGCTAGCATCGCGCCAGAGGTGGTTAGTTGACCCATCTTACTAAGGAACTTGGTCTTGGCATCTTCTCCCACCAAACTGGATGCAATAGAGATAGATCTGTGAAAAAAAAAAAAAATCTGAATTGAAATGATAGCGCCCACAAAAGCAGTTTACACAATCCTACAATTTCTGCTGATGACTATGTGAGCCTTTACTCCACTTCTTTTAAAAAAAAGGAAATGTTGTTTGCCAATACTGTTAGCCTGCTCTGACTTTCACGGTCTAACGGCTCCATCGGTTCCTCTTTTATGGAAGGTGGATTCAGATTGAAACAGCAGGGAAGTTATAGGTTTCTACAAAGCTGCTGCATTGTTCAAAAGAACAAATATATGTATGATAATATGATAAATTCATTTAATTGTTGACTGAAATTTATCACTAGTACTTGAGATTTTAACATAACAACTAAAGAATGTACAACCGCAACAATTTCAATGAGCTCATATTTCTGTACTTATAGTATTTTATTCATAAATAATCCATTGTTAAATGGGGATGTAAAAATGTTCCGCAATAATTTCCTAAGACCCCTCCCTGAACCCTGGAATGGTTTGTAAAATTTAGTACTCTGGAATATGGAAGCTTTACAAGACTTCAGTGATGCATCCACACTACAGAGAAATACCAAAGGCATTTTGCAACAGTAACATTAATCCACTAACTCGAAATGCTCTCAGAGAAAAAACAAATGTGCATTTTTCGAGTGCAAAACTTCTTAAAAGCGGCAAAAGATCAAAGTTATTACCATAAAGTTTAAGAAAGACAGACCAAAATGAAAGAGAGACGAAAATCTCTCGGCACGAGCACAGAAATTCTAACTGAGGATTGTGGGCGAACACACCCAAAACAGAGCTTATGTGCATAAAAATACAGACATACATTCACCCTCTACTCTTTTTAATGAGCCTGAAACACATGTTAACAAGATGGGGGAAGCATCCACTACATGGCCGGTGTCCCAGCTCTCCCAGATCTCTAAGCGTTACCAAAACAACTCCACTCATTTTACTCCTATTTCTGTGAAGATAACCACATAATGAGCGTGGTCTCAACACTCGTGCATGCTCTTCCCTCCCCTGGGGAACAAACCCGCAACATGGACCCGGTCCCGATTCTGTTAAGTGACCCCTCACAGTAGGCCGATGTCTTCTCCTTAGTGTTTTTTCCACTTTTCTGCCACTTTAAAGCCAGTGGTTGTTGTTCTCCTGGCTGAAATATAACCCAGATTTTCATGAATCGTTTCAAAATAAGTCATGCAATGTGTTGGTGCTCACCCTTGTGCATCTCCCATTCCTCTGTTTTCCACCTTGATTTCACACTCTTTGACCATAGAACTCAGAATGACCTGGGAAGAAAGAATATAGAAATAAACCTTTTAGACAAAACATTTTTTTTTTTTTTTGCATACACATAGGACAGGATTTGACTCTTCTAATGCATAAAATGTCTGAAATAAGACACTAAAGTGCTCAGTTTGGAGAAGAGTTGCTGACTTAATCTAACATACATAGACTAGACAGACAGAGTGGATGTGTATTAGTGGAAAAGGGTCAGCTGACTGTTAGTCACCTTGGGAAAATGCTCACATGAAATGAATCCCGTGAGATTCTGGGACACAAATAAGTACGGCAGAGGTGTGTATAAGTGCGTCTTGGGGCTTGTACACCCAAGAGTGCAAAAACAAATTCAGGCGTAAGAGTCACACAGTCTGTCTGAGCTGAAGAGTCTGTCTGTCTGTCTTTACCAATACAGTCGATGATCTATGGGTGACACAGACAGGCTGACCTATCACTGCGTGAACACTTGATAAGATAACATCCAGTTTACGTGTTGCATTTGAAGTGTCACTGTCAAAATATGTGCATGACATTCTTTGTGTGAACAAATATGTATGCGCCTCCAAACCTCATGCTCCGGAGATAGTTGCTCCATGTCAGCCCGGAGACACCTGAGGCCAGGCAGGAAGTGGTTGACCATCACCTCCTCAGAAATGACTACGTGAGCAGCTAAGGACTGGATCATCAATAAATAACTAGTAACAGCGCACACTATGTAATTTCTTCCACTACTTAAGCTGATCTCTCAATCAAAACAATAAACAAGTGGTGCCAGGCACAACAAACCCCGCCCTTAGAACACATATAGTAGCTAATTTGGCATCGAGCTAGCTGATGTCATCATGTCTACGTGTGCTGATGTCCACATATCAACGGCCTCTATATATGTGTAAATTTAAACAAAATTGATGTTTTTTTTTATAGACATGTGAAATATCACCCATTTTAAGTAAATAGTAGAAGAAAAGAGATTTTAAAAATTTCCCAAAAATTCAAACTTTGACCCACTTTCCCCAAAATGTAATGAGATCTAGTCTGGGTCATTGGAAATCTATAAACAAAATTTGGTATGAATTCAACCAATAGTTTTGCTGCTACGGACATTTAGAATTTCACCCATTATAAGTAAATGGAGAAAAAAAAGATTTAAAAAATGTATAAAAAATGTGAACTTTGAGCAAGAATAGATCTGATTACAGTTTGGGAAAAGTAGGTCACTGACAATCTATAAACCAAATTTGGTATGAGTTCAACAAATAGTTTTACTGCTAGAGTGTTAACAATCAAACAAACATATAAACAGAACCAAAGTCAATATCCTTTGCTTCCTCTTCAGGGGGGCGGGGTAAAAAAGGTGGACTAGAGGATGATGTGAAGTAGCAAGGAATCATGGGAGGTGTCTTTCTCCCTTTCTGGTGTGACTCATGCAGATGAGATAATGTAATGAATTAAGCATTTTAATATTACTAAAGGAGTTATGATGCCACTGACAGGCAGCCAAAGCTTTAACGGCAAATTGGTGTTCCATGAAAATGTATACGTGGTAGTAGTAGTTATGGTAAAAATAACACGTCTTATAATCATTAATCACAAACTGGAGTTCCGTCAAAACGACATCAAAGGTTTTCGAGAATATCAGATAGGATGAGTTTACTTTGGAAATATCAAAGAACTGTCGATAAGCAGACGCACAGCTCCACTGATACTCAATTTGATCTAAGTTTCGGTGTGTACCAGAGTTCTTTTTTTTTTTTTTCTTTTTGGAAATTTACACTCTAATGTTCTGTCTGTGACAATTAAGCCACAGATATGTAACACAACCAACTACAACTGACAAGAAGTATTACATCAACACATTACATTGTCCTATCCACATTAATACAAGTTCGACAACACATACCAAATATGACATAACACAGGAGGGGGACGAACAACACAGTTTCATTACAAATATGTTCAGCATTTTCATATTATATAACAAGTTTGAGCTGTAACAAGGCAACTACGTTCCAGAATATTCTTAGTCAGGGCTCATTTAGTCATTACCAAGAGCAAACATGCAATGCAGAAACGCTACTACTAACATGGCCCCAATTCATACCAAGACCATGTTCATCTCTAATCATGTCAACAGGACTTTCTATACCAAAATTCTTATTGCCTGTACCTAAATTCTAAATCATACACAGTATTTCTAAGTCTAATGTGAAACTTAAACTAGCAATGTGGAAACTTAAAGCTCCTCGTACTGTGCAAATGGATGCTCAGGATTCAGAATAAACTTCAAAAGACTTGCATCTTCAGTCGTGCTTTTTTTAGTAAGGGCGGTAGACGAGATGTCATTTTAACTTTTTTTTTTTTTGTGGCAAAAGATGCAGAGCACCAATTCTGTCTCTATTTTTTTAAACTCTTGTGCAGTTTTCCATTAAATCCAAGACTGCATGTGTTCTGCCACCTGTCACAGTCGGTGGAACTATATGAAGCACAGGGTGAACAAATCCATATTTTTAGTGATGGGAATGTGCAGTTTCAAAGCCTGTCACACTGATTACAAGCGAATGAGTGCAGTGGGAGGTAAAGCCTCTGAGGTTAGGGCTATACCTCCTGGACACTACTGCACTGTGAAATCACAGCCTGACAAAGATCCACAGGAATGAACCTCGGACCAGCTGTCCTGTATGTGTGTGTGTGTGTGTGTGTGTTGGACCAGGGTGTGGTGGAATCAACAGAATAGAAGCACAGAGGAAAAAGTGTGAGAAGAGAGAAATAATACAAAGGGAAAGAAACACAGAAGAGGAAAGCAGCAGAGAAGAGGTAATGTAAACGTAGAACCTATGCTGGGAACTGTAACCTTGGATTGAAGCTGATGTTCACTTTCTTTGCTCCTCTCACGCTCTTTTCTTTCTCTCTCATCCTTTCCTTTGCCTAACCAACCCTGTAATTACCTCTAGCCCCAAAATGGAGACAGCTTATTTTTCCTTTCTCCTCTTGCCAAATGACAGACAAACTTTGCCAACACACACACTGCACCGCACACTCAAGCGGCCGGGCCAGGCGACGTACCACAGAGATACACTCAGGATCATATCTGACCAGAGCAGCTAGCATTTGACTGGCAATTCTACTTGCAACTGACTCACTGTTACGACAACTAAATCTGAGCATAAGCCAACCTTGACACAGACTTCTAGTAAATGCTTTGGAAATGCATATAAAACTATGAGCTGACTTCTCGGAAAACAGGACAAGTGCCATGAGGTTTTCAAAAATGCTATCAGTAAATGTCCATGGAAGATGCCAAGAATAAAAATGAAAGTCCTCCTACAGAAGGTAAAACCAGGCTGACCAGCATTTATGGGCCATCACAGACCAGTATGTTAGCCCTTAGAAGGATACAGCAACAGGAGAGGGCGCTGTAGGCCTCAAACAGCTGCGTCGCGATGTCAATCCTCTTGCTTTCCACCGTCTGGCTGTTGTTAGCCAGTGCCAGCTTGTGAAGGTGTGGCAGCACGACTACGGGGAAGTACAGGTAAAGCGTTAACGCAAACAAGGCACAAAAATGTATAGCAAAAGAAAGAGGACATTCAATTTTTTTTTTTTAAAAGGAGAGCTTTTTGCATACACTCGTCTCTAAAGCGTGGCTCTGCATTAGGTCCAACCCTCCCAAATGTCCTAATAATCTCCATGTGCAAAGAGTGCTGATCCTGGTACTGAGGGTCTTCCAGAAACGATGCCAGCTGCATTTTTACACGCTCCAGTAGCTAACACACAAAGGAAAACACAACAAATGAATATATGTTTGATAACTAATTAATTATTCACTAAACGAAACATTTTAAAGGATGTACTCACCTCTTTTTGCGTGACAGTCTCCATAATGGTTCCAAAAGCGGGAATAGTGGATATCCTCACTGAACTAAAAACAGCAGGAAAGCAAAGAATGGTTTGACAGTCCAAGACAAACTCAGCATACAATTCTGCTGGTTCCTTTAGTGTGCCTTTAAGAATTTAACATGACAGAGTCTTGTGTTAAACCCAGTGGTACAATAAGATAAGTTCGCTTCACATTAACATTATCACATGTGAATCTTCAATCTGGATTTATAAGCTCTTGGTTTTTCAAATAGCAGTCCTAACATAAAGTTCACTTTACACCTTTTTTTCTATTATAAATACCTGCTAAGCATTTACAAAACAAAATTGGTCCAGATTTAGTTTGAGTACAATGAATGTTAAATACTAGATGTAAAACCCAATTGGATCAATTATTTTAATTAGTCTTTGGCTTGGTACTCACACCAGATTTATTTAGACAGGCAAAGTCAATAAAATGTCTAATACACTGCTATAAACTATATATAAAAAAACACACCTGTGTTTCTTTAAAGGGGGTATTTAATTTCCACGTTTGTTAATATTTAGGGCACAACAAGTCTGAAGTAACAGTAAACACAATAACATATAAAGTACATATCTGGCATTAATCAGTAATTACTCTGATCTGCACCAAATATAAAAAATGAGTGATGTTAGACAATGATTGCACTGTCAGTAGAAGCAGAACACACATGGACGTCCTTGGAAAATTACATTAAAATATAATATCATAATGTTAATAATTCTCACTCCTTTATGTCTCCTTTAGACACAACAAACAAACAAACAAACATTCTTCCAGGCTACAATGTAAGTGGGTTCAGCTGTGTACCAAGTAATATGTGTTTTTCTAGAGACAATGACGCAATGACATGGGTTGCATTCATACAGTGTTACCACAATCTTTGTTTCATCTTTTTGTGGAGTTTCTCATTCAAACCTTGGAAGACTTCCACTTATATTGTAAAAAATACCACAGGTGTGCCATAGGAGTGAATAACATTTAGTATTTATCCAAACTTAAAATGTTTAGTCTGTGATAAGAAGATCCTATATGAAGAAAACCAACTTCAGTACTTTACTTCCTTTTGCAGTGATATTTTTGGGTTAGTTAAAGGAGTGATTAGGTAAAGAAAGCGCCACTTCTCACTGTAAGGATGCAGCCCACAACATGAAAATATTTACAGAGGTTATCTTGTGTTGGATGACTCACAATTCAGGCCCACTGCACAGAGTTATAAGGGCCGGAGCCGCCCGGCGATCTACTAATGCTTCACTCATGCCTCGGAGAACCAACTGCAAACCCACCACACAGCAGGATGAGAGAGAGGAGGAAGAGGCGGGGTGGGAGGAGGCAGAGACAGACAAAAGAGGGGAGGGTATGTAGAGAGAGAGAGAGAGGGGGACGTGAAAGAAAGATAGAAGATAGACGGGTTTATATAGAAGAGAAAGAAAGAAAAATATAGGGAGAAGAGTTTTGGAGAAAGTGGGGGTAAAGATAACCAACCACTAGCTGATGGATCAGTCAGGAGGAGGGGCCCTGCTTCAACAGAGTGGGGTGGGGAGGAAGAAGGGGAAGGGATGGGAAACAGACGGGCATGCTGGGAATGTGCGGTTACTGCATGCCCGCAATGTGCATGCACAAATCTGCCAGACGACCCAACAAGAGTGAGCACTGATTAGTCTTGTAGACCGATGGTGCAATGAGAGCTGGCATGGATTAGTGTTGCAGACAGATGATGCGGACATGCACGGTGTTAGTGTTAATAATGGTTATGCCGATGAAACACACACTGGCCCAGCCTAAACCTAAACAGGAGCATCTCCAAACAATCACTGAATCGCCAGTTAGGGCTGAAATAGCGGTAGATACACAGCGAAATCAGAGAATACTCGGAAGTGTAAATCAAATCTGAGTGGGTTTTGCGCTACATTTGCTCCTGGCAGGCGAAGACATGTTTCAGGGTGTTCTCAGTCAGGTAGCAAAGAGAAGGGGGGAGAGAGACGCGGCACGGTTTATTGTTGTTGTTGTTGTTCCACTTACATTTCAGGGTCGGAGGACAGTGTGATGAGAGCCGGCACCACTCTCTGAGCTACCAGCGTCTCATTCACCCCCTTCACCAGCAGCTGATCGGATTGGACAGAGCCAGCCGTGATGTCACAGAGGTAGGCGGGGCATTTGGGACAAGAGCGAGCAACACCGCCAATAGATAGAGAGAAAAGAAAAAAAAAAAAAGCAAAACAGAAAGGGGAGGGAAAAAAGAAAAACAAACACAAAAAACATAGGAAGAAAGTGATATACAATGACAAGAACCATAGCTGCAAGGCACGGAACGGCACTGCATGTATCAAGCAAGTGTACACACACACACACACACACATTCACACACACATCCCGCACACACAACACACATGCTCACGCAAGTATGCAGAAGAAATGGCAACATAGCTTAACTGCACAAATACCGCTACATAAGGTGAGCATAAAGCTATGGTCTCTTTCCACAGATTCCAGGTCAGATTATTATTTTATCCCCTTTATATTCACTCATACAGTTGATATTACATTAATCTGATCTGGGATCTGAGGTAGAGAACCACTTTTCAACTCACAGTTTTGACAATGGTGGACAGCTATACACTATGGAATGGTGACAGTGAGGTGTGCTGGGGGGAAGGGGTAAGTACTTCACAGTAAAGGAACAGAGGGGAGGGGGGCAGGGGGTACATGACTACAGCCTTCCATTCCTCCTCCCCCAGGTTTAGGTCAACAAAGGCCCAGTTCCACTGCTATATCTAGATCCTCATGTTGCACTTGACCTTACAGTGTGCACAGATCTCACACTCTGGGACATGTGATTCATTACGGCCATTTGCCACTACCCACAGGCCAGGTTTGCCTTGGGATTCTGGCTCCAACGTGCATACAATTGGTGGAATAAAATTGCAAAGGAAGAAAATAATAGTATTAAATTTCCTCTAGACCTTAAGAATTGACAAAATAAAAAACTAGTTTTTGTAAGAAAACATTTCAGATTAAATTATTCTTTCCAAAAATACTGAAAAGGAGCAGGCCATGAACTCTTTTGATTAAACTTTTATGTTGTTGACTTAAACCCTTTTCTGACATGAAGCAGATATTTATGTAGTGACTTTTGAGACCAGTGCACAGTAAAAGATCTCACATTAATTCTAAGAGGGTCTAGCCATACAGTTGGAACCAGTGCTGATAAGTGTTACAGGGGTAACAGGAGTCTTAACTTACATTTGTAAAACAGAGCAGCTGAACATTAAATGCATGTTAAACAGCAGCAACAGCAAGCAGAGCTAGCACATGTACAACAAATAGGTAAACATTAAGTAGTTTATATCGAATAACTATTTTATCTCAACAAACTGTGCGCACAATTTATTGTAGTATATACTGCCTATTTTCAGTCAAAAAAGTAAAAAAAAAAAATTCTATCATGTAATCACAACACATAATAAATAGATTTTATGGTGTTGTTTCACTGGTAAACGCTGTTATTTTTGGCATCTAAAAGAAAATATACAACTTAAGGTAGTATTCATCTAAATGATATCCAATTCTTTAATTAACTGATCAAATTGTCTGGGTGTTGGTCTGTGTTTTGTACCTCAAACATGCGTGCAGCGGTACATCGAACCAGCGCCGACGTGTGGACTACACCATACCAGAGAACAGTCAGCAACAGTTCATGGTACACTGGGTTAGCACTGAAAACACATGACATGTATGCGTCTGTAAAAGGATGACTGGCACAAAAGATAGGTTACAATTACAGGAGTAATAAGGTGACATTTGGTCCAGTGCATGTGCTCGTGTTTGTAGTTCTTACCCCAGTTCTACAAACGAGGCCTTCAGGCTATCCAAAGGTGCGTGGGACAAAGACAGGGTTGTCATAACATCCTCCAGAAAACCCACCAACAACTTACGATCCTCCTCCTGTGCAGAAAAATGTTATAAAAAATTACACACACCAGTTCTATAATTTGTGAAAAAAGTGCAACATCCCCCCCCCCCCCCCCAACTTGAATTACGACAGAAAAATCCAGCTCAAAACATTTTGTTGGCCACAGTGTTTATGTGTAGTGGCCTTCCCCTTGAGACACAAAGCAGTAACCAAAACTATTAATGTGGCTCACACTCAGTTTACTCGACTAAGCAGGAAAGTACAGTATAATGTACAGTATACTGGTGATTCAATGGTGTTCTGAGAGTGAAAAAAAAAATCCTACTAAATCAATTAATTGGTTAATATCTTCAGACACAAAGTATTTATTACTCTGAAATAGACCTGTCAAGTTACCTGGTTGTAACAGGTCAGCACTCCAGTGGCATAGATGGGGACGGTGGCTTTGGTAAGAATACCATTTCCTGCTGAAGCATCTGACACAGGAATATCAGCACAAGAAACAATTAAGAAGGAAAAAAGGGAAATTGTAAAAAAAAAAAAAAAAACAGCTACAGTTACTAATACTTTTAACACTTTGCACGTCTTTAAATGAAATGTAAAACGGTGTACACTTAAGGCTTTTATACCATGCATTTGCTAATGAAATAGGGCTGTAATGTGTCTCCAGCCCATAAAATCATTTTGGTTTAAGAGGAACCGACTAAAAAGGAAAGCACTTTAAGGTCATGATGATATAAACAGAAAATTCATCTCAATACAAAACACATTTCACAAAGGGCCACAATACCAAAACAAAATCTGTTGGCTGCCAGTTAAGGCCAAGCACCTCCTAAAATGTCAGAAACATGCCCGGAATTTTTTTTTTTTTTTTTTTTTTAAAGGTGGAGTGGGAACACCCATAACTGGACTGCAAATAGCTTGTTTACTGCAACCATGTCTACAACTGAGCTCCACCTATCGGCAATTGTTGCAGAGACCAGAAAAAACTGTCATCCGATGTGCATGTCTGAGTGTCGGTTTGCATCTTACCAACATTCTCTTCAGATAGTCTGAGAATCTCTTGGAACTGTGGTTTAACCTGAAAAAAGTCAGGACCAGAAAAACTTAACCACTGCATTTTAAAATAGTACAACTAACTGTAAAAACGATAAAATGCACACATGGGTTTTTAATAGATGTTTACAAGGTAAGACGAAAAAAAAACAAAAACAACAACCGATGCTTTGCAAACTGCTTACCAGCACCATAATTTTACCTTAGTGTTGGTGAAAATCTTGCCAAAAGTGCGGCAGAATCTCCAGAAGAAGCGAGAGAATTCGTGGACGCATGTTGATGATGTCACATTGATGCGACCCACAATCTCTATTAGCTGAGGAAGGCTAGAGGTAAAGTAGATGCAGATACCATTTAGTCAGTATATACACGACATAATGCTAAAAACAAGACATCTATTTGAAGCTGTGTGTGTGTTTGTGTGTGTCTGCATGTATCTTACAGCTGATTGACAACCCAAAGCAGGCTCTCCCAGCCAGTGGTTCCTTCATGTTCAAGCTGGTGGTCATAAAGGAGCAGCAGGGCACTCAACATCTCCCTGCTGCCTATGATTGTTGCCACATCTTGGAGAGGTGAGGCTGGCCTGGGGAACCGGGTTACTAAGGAAACAAGGACAGAATAAATCTGTATTTCCTTAAGAGATACAACTATGAGAAAACATACTAAGCTCACCCCTCTAACCCTGCCACCTAACATGACTGTTCTGCTGATGACCTGTGTGTGTACAATGTGTGTATATCTGTAGTTGTTCTACCCTCTATTGCAGGTATGTCTCCGTGGAGTTTGGCTCTGCTGGTGAAAGGTGCATTTTGTAGCACCACAGCAAACAGAGGAGGGATTAGAGACTGCAGGGCTGACAGGAACACATGCAGCTTATGTTCATCCAGGCCATGCTCTCCTTGCTAAACAACAAATTCAGGTACAGGGTCATTTAATGTGGAAAAAACACAAACGGCACAAATATAGTGATAGAACGAGAGTGTGGTGGGATCTTACCATAAGTAGTTTCTCTATACGTGCTAGCAGAGAGGGGATAAGTGCAGTGTGCAGAGTGCCTAGTTCTGTGGTCCAGGCAGCAAAGGCAGGGATAAAGACCTGGTGGACTGCACTGACCACCCGCTCTGATGGGTCCCCAAGTGACAGCAGCATCAGCTCGAAACCCTGGGAGAAACACACAGAAAAGAAAAAAGGCATCATGATTCACCAACAAGTTCATACAGAAACAGGACTTTCATCCCCTGAAGCTATTCAACTGTTTTTCACATTTACTGCAGTCTCACAAAAAAAAGGAATCATTGCAAAATCACAGGGCTTTAATTGCATCATTAACTGTAAGAACACTTCAAATACTTTTTTGACACTTTCCCCTTCAAAACACACATACCTGAGAGTACTTGTCAGGGTCATCTATGTAACCCATGATAATACCCAAACTCTTGACTACAGCTTCTCTGACCATGTCAGCCTTATCCTCAGCGAGCATCTGCTGTAACATGGATAATACCAAAGAGCTACGGATCTCCTTCTGGAAAGAATGAAAGATACCAACAAAGCAGAAAAAATTTATTCATACACATCTAGATTTATGGAATAGATGGTGCAGGTAATCAAACTACTTCATATTCAAAAAAGGATAAAGACACAAAACTCAATTTTATACAGTTTGGACTTTGTCTGATTTCGTGTTGCGCATAAAATCTGTTCTTACAGGCAGGTACGGTGCTAAGGCTCCACAGGACTCTGCCACCAACAATCTTCTCTCTGGATATTTGTGGTTAATCTACGGAAGAGGAGAAAGACATTTAGATGAGTGAAGTGCTGAAAGGCAGAAAAGGGCAGAAGTTGAAAGAAGGAAAAAGGCAGATAGGAGGGCAGCCACGGAGGAATGGAAACAACTCGTGTATCATCAACAAGCTGACCCTGTGGAAACCACAATTTGTCTTTCTAGGCAGATTCTCAGCCTCCAAACCTCTGGCAGCTGTTGTTGCCATAGCAGCAGATCCTATTTATCATAGATGTGTTAAATGAGGTGATACAGGTGGCAATGAAAACAATACTTTTCTCATATTTAGGTCTTGCACATGATAAAAACAATTTTCAGTTTGAGTACAATATAAAAACAACTAAGACATAACTGAATGGCATGCTCACTTGAAGCTTGTTTATTGTACTATCATACAAAAAAATGTAAAACAAAAATGTCTTGTTAACTTCTAAAATGAATCGTCAGGATTTATTAGCAAAATCAAAATGCACTTCATAATTAAACAAATGTAGTGGCATTATGTTTGTGTGTTCATTTATCAGGAGAGCAATATAGGTACAGGCACTATGTGCGTATGGTAATAATTAACTTGTGGGTGAAGTTAAGGTTGTTATAGCCCAAAGGCTGGATAAGTACCTGCTTTCAATTTAGTGCAGGTGTAAGCAAGCCTTTATTTGTATTATAAAAATAAATTAGTAACAGTCCTTTCAGTAAGTGCACCACCTGCACTGTGTGTACTGTACCTGTTCCCAGCACTGGGGAAGTAATTCGGCCTCAACACGAGTTGGACCCACATGTCTTGCAAATGCAACGCATCCAGTCAAGATCATTTGTCTTTGAAAACACAAAGAAAAACACATACGAGTAAACAATAAGCTGTATAAAGGCAGGCTTTTTCTGTTTATCTATGGGCTAATCATTCCAATGTTTTGTCAACTTAGTTCCTATTCTTTTGATGGTTGCGTTTTTATTTTTGCTTTTATAGATTTAAGATGTTTCTTAACCATTATACTTAATGTGTTAACCTACAGATAAACATCTCTGGTTTTAAAATGTTGGCTTGAAAACAGAGATACCTGAAGATACAGACAGAAACTGACATACCTCTGCTCATCATCTGGTCTCTTGATTAGGTTAAAGAGGATGTGAAGGAGCTGGTCTCGCTCTTTAGGCTCTGGGTGAAGGCAGGCGGTACATAAGATAAGTGGAATTAACTCCTGGAGGAGAAAGGCAGAAAGACAGAGAGAGTGACATCAGATTACTTTGATAAGACAGACTGATGTTACGGTTACAACACAGAGGGAAAGGATGGTGGGTGAGAATCAAGCAGGTCTGGGAATCATCTATGATATCAGGAAACAGGAAAGGGAAGGTTGGGTGTATTAAGTGTCACAAGGAAAAAGAACCACAATGGGTCACCACAGAAACAGGAGCCTGTCGACCTCAGACTAAGTGTGTGAATTCATCACCTGTGGATGTTACAGCCCAACATGTTCAACAGTGGATTCACAGGTTTAGTGTGCAGCTACAGCCAGGTACAGAACCCTAAAGAGTGCTTGTGCAGATCCAGACACAGCTACGTAATGACACATACCTAATGAAACATGTGTACTGAAACACAGAGTTCAGAGAGAGTTCATGGCCCTTCCGACCAGAGGAGAGCGCTCTCCTGCCCTTGATACAGGGCCTCCATGGCCAAATTGTGGTCAGCCCAGCATTCCCACCACACACACCCAAATTAGAGAGTGCATACAGAGTTAAAAATATGTTATTTTTTTCAACCAAACTCTATTTTTTTCCAAGAAGATATCATATTTTCTTGCCAAGTGCTGGACGAACGAGCAAAACCCCAACTCTGGATGGACAGAAGGACCTGACAGAAAGAGCCTTGGGTAAAGATAGGCTGCGATGAATCACTCGCTCAATGCTGGACAAAGTCTCTGAAGTCAAAGCCATGTTGGCTACCTTTTCAAAAAAGTAAAAATATGACATTTTGGTATCACAGATATATTTTAAGTGGTTACATGACTAACTCAATATGGGTGAAATCAGTTCAAGCGTCAAATAATAGCAAAAACCTGCAAATTAGCAAGATATAGTCAAATTTAACTGTCACGTTCAATAAAATTCTGCCCTGTTCTCTGAAAATACTCACATAAATGCTCACATCTTGAGAAGAGACATATTTGGCATTTCAACAGCACTGGCTTCATAAAATAAATAAATGAATTCATAAGAGCACACATCTAAAAAGCCAGATCCGCACTGTGCCAGTTCTATTTCTGTTCTAATGCAGTTCTGTGCTAAACTCACACTCCTTCAGGAGGTTAAAACATCTGACCAGTGCTGGGTAAACATTGTGGGCAGGTAGAGTGGACAGCACGACGCCAACACTCAGAGGCCAGGGGGTCTGATGCCTCCTTCAAAGAGCAGGATTCCTGCACTTTTCTGTCCAGGAACTACCACGTGGAAGGCCCTGCATCCAGATGTTGAAATTCTGGTTTTACAATAATATTTTAGCTTAACGAATGGTATTTGACACAAAATTTTAACACTTTTTTTTTTGCTAGTCTTCAAAACCAATGCTCAAATAAAGCACATACAAAACTGGTATTACATTAACAACAAAAATACACTGATTTACAACCACAGTGACACATTACAAATAGAGTGATGAAGAAATAATGATTGATAAGCGTGAGTAAATATCAATAAAATGAAGTTAACAGCAAAACTATGCCTTTCATGAGCTTTTCATTAAGTAAAAATAATGGTCATGACTACAAAACATAGAGAACAGACTAAAGGGATGAAATAATTAGAACATTTCAGGGTCTGAAATTCAATACATTTGGGACAAAGTGTCAATGGTTTGGGTGTATTCAGACATCTAGGAGGAGTTCTTTAAGTTGAACCTTTGAACCTTAAGTGCTAATCTTTTTCCCTGTAACAGTCCTGATAAAAAAGTATCACTGTTCTTTGTCTTGCAAGGAGTTCGTTAAAGATCACAGTTATTTTGACAAGTAAAAAAGGAAGTCAGTCACCAAGTTATATATTAACCTCCTTTAAAGTGACACAGTCTGTTTAGAAGCAACTGCTTTATATTGATGGGATATATACAATATGAATACATAGGTTAACCAAAAATCTTTTTTTTTTTCAGTAGCAGAAATGGAATACACAAAAATGTATTAGGCAAGGAATGTAGTCTATAATCAGCTACAGTCCAACACACTATAAGGAAAAAAAACATACTGTGTAATGATTTACAGCGTTAACTGTTTTAAGTGATAAAATAGCCAGGTGGCAAGCAGAGTTTTAGTGCATCATTGCATTGTTTCAGGTCAAACTCTTTTTGTTCTTAAGTGGGTGTCATGTTCAAACAAATGAAGGCGTGTCATGTGGTAGATGAAAAGCTAGTCGCATGCCTGGTGCCTCTAACAGACACTGTACAAAGTCCACACCACTCAGGTGAGACGTCTTGGACTCAATGTCCTGCAGAATTTTGGTTCTTTGCAGTCGTGTGTCTTCAGTTTGTTTATCTTTACTCTTCCAAAAGATTAAGTTCTCCATTTATAACTGACACTGGCCCTCTAAACTAACATAACCATGGAGATATGCAAATTAGCCAGAGTCAGAACTACTCCAACAGGACTTACCTCTTCCAAACCCTCCTTTTTGTTATGATGGCTTATCAAATTTCAACACTGTGTGTGCAAAATTAAGCATATTGTATTCGCAGGCACGTGAACACAGACACAAACTGCATGCAGACTGTTATGCACAGATGGAACACCTGTTCAAGTAACTTTGCATTAATGGTGGCAGGAAGTAATAGCTTGTTAATGCCATTATTCAAATCTCCCGTCACTATTGAGAGTGGAGAAGGTTAAACTTTAGAAACATCTTTAAGAGTTTGGTTAACATTTAGTTAACTGCCTGGAATCACAGTGCAGGGGTATAAAGACACACTTATACTTACCATATAGAGATCATATGAAGAAAGAAAAATGACTTGTATGTAGGTTGGCAAATCTTATCAGAATAATTAAAAAATCGGGAAAAGAAAAAGTAGGGTAATGGACATACAGTACATGATGATTTACCAAATGCTAAAACTGCATCCCTCAGGTCTCTACAGCATTTTGGCAAATAATTACTACTTATATGCTCTTTATAGCACGCAAATAAAAACATTAAAATATGAGTATTCAGCATATAAACAGAAAAATACTGCCAATTGTACTTTTAAAAATCTGTACTTTACAAAGTCTGAGCCTAAGTGACAGCAGTTGTAGCTAATGGCAGCTTTGGCATAGTTTTGGTCTACAGGTCAGGTAAGAACCATGCAGATGAGTGCGTGAAAGACTCACCTGGCAAAGATGTGCAACCATTCTCTAGAAGAGAGGCATGCATGAGAGTGAGAGAATGAGTGAGAAGAATGAAAATAAAACAAAAAAAATCAGAGAAGGCAAAGGGACAGCAAACGTGAGTGTGGTTGACAAAACAGGAGAGCGGAAAGAATGATGGTAAAAACAAATGGTATCGTAGAAGAAGGTGAAATTCCCACATAATAGATAGACACAAGTCAGCTGGATATTTGCAGGTTTTCTGTTGTCCTTTTTTACACTATAAATTTATAGCTATTTATTCATACAACTTCCTGGCAGAAGGCATAGTTAATTCTGCAAATGGGCAAAAGAATAAAAGGAGGTTAAGTGCAACACTTTAAGTCTGAGACATTGGTGCTTTTATTATAAACAAACTATAAATCATACAAGTTACACGACTGCCAAAGGATCTGACAGCCTTCATACACATTGTAACACAGTGCTGTTTACAAAGCGTGCCATCATCTTTGGGAATGCCTTGTGGCATAAACCAAAAGAAGGGTGGTGTTCTTTCAAAGCAAACAGTTAAATCTTTCTCACAACAGTAGATGGCGAAATGTATGAATCACCAACAGAAGAATCACCTTCTGTATGTTTATCCCGCTAAAGCTACAAAGAAAAACAGTCTTTTTTAAGATTAAAACATCCACTTTGTATCAGATTAGTGGAAAGTATGGCATCAGGGACTAGTATATTACAATTATTATTCCAGTGTTATAAAAAATAATTCAGTTTTATGACACATTGTGACAGAAAAACAAAGCCCCTTTCTGACTAATTTAGTTACAAAAACATAGTTCTAGTTGGGAACTAGAGGAGAGTATACTTTCTGCCACTTTGCCTTGAATTTCACCCTGCTTGTCCCTGCTGCTGTGTGTGTATCTATTAGACCAGGCAAGAAGCCTGTGGTTGTGACAATAATGAAGGAGGAACAGAAAAGAGAAAAGCGGGGGCAGGAGGAGCAGCAGATCAGGGTTTACCTCTCGTTTAGCGAGGAGGACATTGGGGACGATGTGCGGGAGACAGCGGCCCAGCATTAACATCACACTCTCCTCACTGTCTGCAATGCGGGAAACCTGAAATTGGGCAGAACATGGTACTGCATACTGTTTGTTGTTGGAAATGTGCTGGACAAACATCAGGGTGAAAGAAGGCATGGGCTGACCTCTGCTCCCAGACGGCTGTCGGAGCACATTCTGCAGAAGGAAAGCAGGGCCTGCTGGAAGGCTGGGGACAACTTCCTGTGTCATCGCAAAAATAAGACAGCTAAGACGGTAACCTTGGTAAGCGCTACACAGTCAGAGATTTCCATCAAAACGAAATAACTGAAGGCGGGTCGGGGCCATCCTGCCGAAGAGCACAGTGCCACCGTTCTACCAACAGCTGTTTATTCATTTAGTTACTACTGAAAATTAAGGAAAAACTGCTACACATGAAGTTAATTAAAACGATGATTGCAGCAGTCTGAGGATTTTCCTGACATGAAGACTGAAAAAAGACTATAGGATTTTATGCTATTACCATATACCTCAAAACACTATTATTATTCTTACTGGGTGGTTACAATGACCTTTAAAGCAATGAAAAACAAAAGGTTGCATTTTAACAATTGAAACCATTTTTAATCCAAGTAGCAAAATGGTTCCTGGTTTTTTTTTGTTTTTTTTTAAATAAATAAAATAATGACAGCTTGTATCGGCTAAAAAAAAAAAAAGAAAAGAAAAAAAGTAGCAAATAAATGAATAAAACACAGTACAGTTGTGGTTTTGGGAATGACACTAATGAATTGTTTGTTCAACCCTTTCATGCACGGTGTTAATTTAAGCTTCAGTTAAAACTATAATATTTGCAAGAATTACTCCACAGTAGCTGCACCAAAGTAAAAAAAAAACCAAAAACAATTACTACATGGTATATTTTGATTAATTAATATTTTTTCAACATGATCACATAAATTGCATTACCACGTGTGTAACATCCAATTACATTTTAGAATTAGTTTTCCTAAATAAATCAAATATAATCTTTATGGAGAAAAGATTTTGGAGACTATGCTAAAAATATATTTCTCATTAAAGTTGTAAAGTTGTGTTTCAGCAAACAGTGAACTCCAATATATTTATTTCACTCAAAAATAATTGGGTACCTTATGTATGTGGGAGTAATGATCTCACTCAATTCTATAATAATTCAAACATGAAACAGTTAAATGTGATGTATTTGTTAGCAAAAGTCTTTATAATGTTCAACAATGTTTAATTGTTCTTCAGTCTACTTCAGGAGCATATGGGGAAAAAAAACAAAAACCCAACTTGGGCACCAAATTTTGTAAAAACAAAACTTGTATTATTCCAAGAAAGTTTGGCCACAATTGTACTTCCTTTTGAGCGACATATTTAAGTTGCATTTTTCTTTCATTACCATAGATAAGTAAATGTAAACAATATCACTACCACAGAGAAACTGTTAACCAACCTTACTTAGGACAAACAATACTATCTACTTAACAGCTACTAATTCTAGTTGCAGTATGTTGCAATTTAAGTTACACAACTGTGTGTAAGTAAGCAGGGAAAATGTAAAACACTGCATCTGTTCAGTGCATGATTCATGAGTTGGTGATGCAGTTGATATTCTGCAGCATGGGTGGGATGGTGGTAAGAAATGTTTACATACGACCAAAAGTCAAAAGTTCTCAGTTCCCAATAGAACTTTCATTTGCGCCAAGGAGATGAGGCCACTGCCAAAACCTACATTTTCAGTCAAAAGGGCATAATAAGAACATTGTCTATCAAGGCTGATAAATACCTCCATCTAGTGACAAGGTTTGGTTAATGCATTGTGTGTTCAATTATGCTGAAGAATCAAATGAATAATAAAACACATTTGACTTATGCTGCTGTTTATGTCTTTCCATGAACTGGCTACATAGTATATATACATTTTTATTTAACTGCATAAATGCGTTTATTATTTTGTTGCTCTAAAACAGGGGTGTCAAACTTGTGTTGGTTCAGGGGCCACATACAGCCCAATGTGACTTGAACTGGGCCGGATAATTAAAATAATAATATATCAATTATATCAATTCCACAATTATATGTGTAGTTACTATGTTTTAGCATGGAAGAGTAAAAATGTTATTATTAAAATGTTCACATCTACAAACTATGCTTTAAAAACATGAACAACCATGAACAAAAAGGAATTTATTAAGAAAAAAGTGCAACTTTTACAATTTATGCCATTATTACAGATCACAGTGGATCTACAAATACATAAAATATTTAATAACAGGTAGAATATTGGTACAATTACATTTAATTCTCTTGACTCATTTCTGATTGTTCATATTTTTTGTAAAAATCTAACCTGTAAATGTAAACACTTTTGTGTATTTTTTTTTTTTTTTTACACTAAAACAAAGAGGGGAAAAATATGCAGTTTTCATTATTTATAGGTTATTATGATAGTGTTTTATTGGTCTGACCTAAAATTCTGTTTACATTTTTGATCTTCAGTGTAATTTTTCATCCCATGGGCCGGAACGGACCTTTTTGGCGGGCCGCATGTTTGACACCTCTGCTCTAAAACTTCTTCACTCACCTGTTAGGCTGATCAAACTGAACAGGAAGCCGACTCTTAGGCTTGTTGTGGGATTGTGAGTGGGGCTGTGATGTGTTCTGAGTGGAGGGGGAGTCTGGGTCAGTTTCAGGCTCCGAAACACCCCGAATGTCCAGATACTGGCCATTATCTGTAGGTGGCTGAAACAACGTCTAGATTTAGTCTCATGGTTTAAATATCTGATCCACATATCACATTAACCAATACCATAATTGAAATGTCTCTCTGATCACGTACCATAGAGACGGGGTCAGTAGAGGAAGTGTTGCAGGAGGAGGAGGGGGGGTTAGATGCATTCTGGGAGTTTAGGTCTAGAGACGGTCGTTCGGACGGAGGAGGGGATGACACGCTCCGCTTTAATGTCTGAATTTCACTGAGAGATGAAGGAAATGAGTTTGTCAGAAAAACTGCAACCTCTTTTTTGTTTTTTAAATCAGAGAGTTAATAATCTATTATCAAAAAGTAATGACTAAACAGGTATGAATAACACGTCTCTGCAATTTTTAGTAGACCAGATGCGTCTTGATGTTCATGATACTTATTAAAAGTATCAACTCAATCTTTCCATATAATTTGTTTGTTTATTTATTTAGAATATACCAATAAAGCCAAACAACAAAAAGATTTATCTAAAAAGAAAGAAAAGAGCAGAGTGACCGGGGTCCGCCTCATGACTAAATTTGGTCACGATTATGGTAATAATAGACTGCAATACTGTCATTTTTAGATTTTAATGGATGCTTCTTATTTTGTTCTATTAGTAATACTGAATGTTGTTGCACTGACAGGACCATATGTGCATCATAGCATACAATCACACATCATACAAGGCGGCTATAGTGTTGATTCACAAACCTCTGCAGCTTCTTGATCTGCTCAGCGAGGCTCTGCTTTTCATTGTTGAGGAGACTGATCTGATACTCCAACTCTTCAACCACCTCTGTTTGTTGCTACAGAGGCAAAACACAATATAGACACTTCTTAACTTCAAAAGCAGGTGCTCCACAGTACAACAGTCTTCATGATCTAGTGAAGTATCAGACATCAATAAAAAGATGCCATCCATCTCATTTTATTTTCATTTAGTTTTACTGCAGTGTGAATGAAAACGTGGAAATTAAGCTTTTCATCATCATACTTGTAGTTTACACCACTATTTCACTATCTATAGCAAATGTGTAAAAGCAATTGACCTTCCCTGAAAAAATAGCACTACCTTTTCTTTAAGTTTCTGCACAAAGTACACAAATTAAAATCAAGTGGCAAAAATGAATGAAAGCGAGAGCAGCAATGTGTTTATGGTAGTGAATTAAGCCAAAATTCTCAAAAGATAAAATTCATAAAGAAAAATAAAGTCCTGAATTATATAATAAACCTTCAAGAAGCATGTAAAGTCTCATCTCTTTAAAGACTATTTACTGCACCCGGGGTAGACCCTGTGTGTGATGTATGTGTCTATCTGACCCCGTGCAATAGCACTTAAAAAACAAAAAATAAATTAAAAAAAAACAAAACAACCCTACTAACCCTAGCTGGCAGTCGCACCTATTGTTTTCTGTATATTTCCTGTGCACCTTGTAAGTGCTATATGCTATGTTTATGTCCTCTATTGTAAGTCGCTTTGGATAAAAGTAAATGTAATGTAATAAACGTGCTTACAAACCTGTTGCAAAAGATCAGGCTTCTTTGGGACATCTTGGGCAATGCAGTTTCCAGGGAGATCACCAAAATCCACTCCCACTGAAACGTCAACTGTGTCCCGAGGCGAAGGCAAGGGGGTACCGCAGTTTCTGTAGAGCTGTAATAGGTCTGGAGGTTTGGGGATGTTGAGACCAACGTCATCCCACAACTCAAAGTCCTGAAGAAAAATAAGAAGCTAAGTAAGTAAAAGATAGTAAAAATGGTGGTGTCCTCCACATCGGATATGACTGAGGAAGCCAAGAACTATGATCTTATGTTTACAATCATTGTATTTATTACTGACAAGAAAAGATAAGTATGTAAATGCAGGAGTAACACAGCCAGAAAACCTTTACCTGATCATCATTTTCATCAGAGAAGGTGATGGATGACAGTTTGTATTCATTTTTTAATAAATATTCATTCACAAGGAAGTTTAAGGCTCTTTTCTCCAGTGGGCGTATAGGCTCCTGAGGTAAAGAGGAAAGAGAAGCTGTGTAATGATTTAGTCAGAGCACAGCGGTGATATTCTCACAGGAAACATATTTCATCTCTCATTTCACTTAGACAGAGGAGAGGAATTCACAAATCTTTACGTTCAAGTTCCCCCACCTGAATTTCAGGACTCGACTTGAAGTTTTTCCTCTCCTGAGAGGGCACTTCGCACTCTGAGAAAATGGAACAAATATCACACACCTTTGAAGAGATACATATTTTTTTTCATCTAGAGTAATTCTCTAAGAAAAAAAGAAAGTGAAAGCTGTAACAAAAGAGGGTTCAAGTGGAGAAGAAGTTAAAAGAACGCCACACCTGCTGCCTGAGTCAAGTTGGCGCGCAGAGCCTGAATGGTCTCCTTTGCTTTCCGTAGCTCAAACTCCAGCACTGGACAGGAAGTGACAACACACACACACACACGCACACAGGAAGTGCATCCAACCAAAGACAGGGAACAAACAAATAAAACAAAGATGGGCATGAAAAACAAACCAAATGAAATCACACAAAAGATTCTAAGGGTCATAACATAAAACAACAAAAAAGGATGCATGCAAATCATGGATCTAAGGAATGCATGCAGCAGAGGATCATGGTAAAGCCGGTTGGATGAGAGTCTGTCAAGTGTGTGCAAGGCTTTGAGACACATCTCAGTGGTAGGATTTCCTGCCGTCTTTTTCCTCCCGATAGCACTGATGTAACTGGCTGCCAAAACGGGAGCATAAAGTTACCTCAGTTGCTCCCTCTGTGCAACAAATACAATGCGGCTAAGGAGAGCAAATCTGATGTAGCCTGTATAACCTAGGAGCTGTCTGACAAAGGATTTTTCAGGCAAAAGTCTTACTAACAAGTTATATTAAATATTTGGTTTCAAGCCACTCATAGGATAAGCCACGACTCTGACTTTTATTTGATCTTTCTTTTGCGGCCACACAATGAACAACGCAATCCAAACTTTAAGAGACAACAATCAAAATGTCATTTGGCCATGGTTAAACTACTCTTTTTATAAAAAACATCACAAGCTGTGAACACTTGGATGAACTTGTTAGTTTATGCACTGTCACTGTGTCACATTGAAAGTTGAAAGACTAAACTAACACTGAGTAACAAAAAAAATAACACACAAGATCTCAGACACGTTAGATAAAAAACACACGCAAAAGGTAAGAAGCAATGGAGCAGGAAAACTATGTTGCATTGTTGTGCACTATCAATCTGCCATCTGAGCTCACCCTGTGCATAACCTTGAATGGATCACGCAGTAGTGTGAAATGTACTTTTAAGTGCTGTAAGGGTTTTCATTTTGATGTGTAGAATGTATCACACCAAGTGAAATAAAATGTGAAGTACTCTTTGTAATCATATGTGAGATTACATTCCACAGTTTCTACAAAAGTCACTTAGTATTTCAAGCACAAAGGGAATACTTGTCTTCTACTTTTAGAAGTGTCAACAACACTTTAGCTTGAAGTGACTTAACATCGTCCACTAACTGTGACTCTGCTGACCCTGACGTTTCTAGCAGATAAAGAGTGCACAGGATGCAAGCACAACAAAATGGAAAAACCAAGAACTGAATAACTGGGAAAGGGAAAAAAAAAATAATAAAGCAAAAAGCTAGTCTGGATGGAGTGACTTGTCCAGTTTTATTCACTGGGGTTTGATCAACGTCAGGAGAAAGCCAGAAAACCCAGAGTCAGACAGCTGGGGGCAGGCATCTTTGCAAGAAGAACAGGTTCAGGTAGGGTAGGGGTGTGATAGTGGGGAGTGGTTCAAGAGGGGAGGGGGGGGAGGTGCCAATTGGGGAGAGTGGGAAGTATATGAATTATAAAAGAATGTTTTTTTAATGCATACTTTGTAGGTTTCGGGTATACCAATATCTCTGCTGCATGGTTTATATCTGCCCTAACTACACATTAATGAATGGTTATTCATCAACATTAAAGCCCCAAACCATCAAAATTTTAGTATCTATTGTATATTTTATAAGTATTATCAAATATCTTAAGCCACAGAAGTACAAATCAGTAAGTTTACACAATTACAGCATAAATGTGATGTCTTACGATACAACTAAAAAATAAATAAAAGAGAAAATATCTTCTGTTAAAGAACATAAACAGAAAAATATAGTACAAAACATGGCTATGTTAAATATCTGTGAGTCAATGCTTATGGATTGGGGCTTTTTATTTACTAACACTCACTGACCAAATGGGTGGATGACTACAGAAAGTTGATAATGGATAATGTTCATTACTATAGTATGTTATTCACAAAAAAAGATGAAAACAGGATTCACACTAAGTTAACATTTAAAAAAAATATTCCCTGTGGTGTAACAATGCAATTTAGAGACTTAATTATTTGTTTGTCTTGAGCCAACAGTATAAAAAACATCAAAAACGCTCAACATCCAAAAACCAACAAGCTGCTATTAAAAACTGTGTTCTGTGATGAGGCGCCATCAGTGTCAGACTCAACTGTTAATGCGTTTCCACTAAGAAGCTACCTAATGGTGTGTCACGACAGAGCCACAGGGGATGGGTTGGGGGTGTGATTTCAAATGCTGCTGAGACAGGTCCCACACCAAAAATACCACAGACTGACTCAACAGTGTGAGAGTTGACAACAAGAGGCAAGAACACCTCTATAAAGTTAGAGGAAGAAGCAAAGTGTACGTCAATAGTGGGATATATTGAACGAGAACTAGCAGTATGATACCATGACACTGAGGTAAACATAACTGAAGCAGCTGTTGCACTGTGATTACATCAACACGGCTGTGAATCGGATAAAAGTAACAGTTTTGGATGCAGGTGTTGGGTGTTACTGTCACCTTTTAATTTCCCCCTCAGATTTTCAGGTGTTTGCTTAAATTTCCTGTAGGTAGTGGGGCTCTTTTCCTTTCAGCCTTCAGAATAAAGGCCCATCTTACCTGCCACCCGCTCATCCGACTCTCGGTTGCCATCGTCTGAGTAACGTGCAAAATCCAGAGAGTCCAAGGTGCTGATGCTGCCTGCTCGATCTGGACAGAAACACAGAAACAACAGCAGTGAGATGGCAGTGCAGTATGACCATTACACTACACTGCTCACAGATTACAATAAAAGTTTTGTTGTGGTGCGGTATGAATGATTGATTTGACATGTTTTCCTTTAAAGACAAAGATTTAGGCTCAGCTATGCACAGAAGCATTACTGCGGTAGGTCGCTACTCCTTAAGGACGGGGCTTGAATCCCAGCTACAGGATGTGACTAACCACTGCTCAACTTTCCAAAAAAAAAAAAAAAAAAAAACAACTGGAAATTTTTTATGAAATTCAGTTAAAAAAGTTAAAAGCAGTGCCTTATACAACTGTGTGTGGGTAGGGGGGGTTATGCTGCAGCCAAGAAAAAATTGAGTCACTCAAAATACGGGAAGACAAAGGTCAAGAGATCATTGGTTAACAGAAACATCATCTTGAAATCTACTACCATAATAAAAACAACATTGAAAGGTAATGTCCAAAAAATGTGCTAACTCAAAGCTGACACATACTCATGCTCCTATTACATTGAGCTTGGCGGCCCTGAAAGCTTAGCCAATGGTGTTAGTTTTCCACTGGAGCAATACAAGTGTTAGATTGGCCTATTTGTTCACTGATCTCAAGATACAGTAGAAGGTCAAGCTAAACGTAGCGTGTAGCATCTATTATTTGATTTAATTATGTGACGCTGGGACAAACATTTACACATCTGTCATTTGCTACTGCTGTGTGTAGTTTATGTGTAATGTTTGACACTGACAACATTTTCTTTGGCTGAACTCTTGATTTAACATCATGTTTAGAGAGGCGTGTGTGTATAAATCAGATGCTTGGATTCCTCATTTTTAACAATTCTATGTGGTCTACAAAAATCACTTCTCTACCAAGCATTCTGAAAACTTAGGCCCTGTGCATGTTTGAAACAGCAGTACATCTTTGTGTCACATGCACTGACCATGAAGGTTCACAAAGCACACAAGCCTTTACCTCTACAGTGGGTGTCTTTCTGCATTAGCTGCAAGAATACGTGTCATTGATCTGCGCTGCTAACATCAAGTTAACCCTGGTTTTCTTGTGGAGAGCAAGATGTGAATGGATAAGGAAAAAAACCTGTTCTTCCAGAATGATGGTGAATGACACGCATGAATGTGGCTTCAAGAAAAGAAACATGGCATTTCTTTTCCGCTGACCTTTCAGGGCTGTGCCCCTGGCATGAATTGTCTGGACTCCCGATAAATCTGACACTTCAGATTGTCATGTCTCTACTGCACTCCTACTAGGCTTGTTGTGTGCCACACTCACAGCGTAGATGTACTTTAGAACAAGTGTGACCGCCTTACCCTTCAGGCACTATACTACACTACAAATGAGACTTTATTGGATACAAAGCCAAAAACAAGGGAGATTGATAACAGGCGATTACGGTAAAGCAGAGTTTTTCGAGTCTGCCAAATTACAAGATGCACAGAACGAGGAGACACATCTAACAAAGCCAATACAAATTTAGACAAGGAGACAAGAGAAGATGGATGTATAACAGGTAGCCAAAGACATTTTTCAATGGGACTAATGCCTTGGCAAGTGTAGCAGCTGTCTATAAAGATCTTAGATAAAGATAGACAGATCTTGACAGATATGCATCTCCCACATAATAATACATTTTAAAATATTCTGCAAAATGTTAAGGAAAGTCCTGATGTTTAACAAAAGAAAAATCTGTGAGTGGTACTGCATTAGATAGTGCCAAAGGACTAGGAGACAGATGATAACTGAACCACCTGCAGGTATCCACAGGCAGACTGTCAGCTTAGCAAAAGGCAGAGTTATGAACAGGCAGGCAATCAGAACCAATCCAGAACTCCACAGACCCTGGCCAGCATTCCAACAATACAATTCATCATCTCTAACTCGCACAGTAAAAACTACCTGCTGCAGACAGAAAAAAAAAATAGAATGGAGAGACATTATAGCATGAGCAATAAAGAGAAGTGTTCAACTGACTAGGGTGTAAGAAAATATCAATAAAACCTTGAGTTTTCTAACATTACTTTTTCAATTTTCGTGGTAATTTGCAGTGAACAGCATTTTGCTTTATTTTTAAGGCACTGAATGCTAAACATAAGGGTTGCAGATTTTTGTACTCAAATTAAACTGTGGGGTCTTTTATACTTGTCCTTAAAATAGATTACAATATAAATTACTTATTTATTGCAATATATAATTTTATAACACTTGTTTTCATATGCATTGGAGCAAAAGATGTGATGATACACAGTCCTAGAGCCAATGAGGGCAAAATAATATGATAGTATGACTATTTTTATTTTTCATCAAAATGTGAGTTGACGTCTTTTACTTACCAAATACATAATCAAAGTCTTTCCAGGAGGTCACTTAATTAAAGTGAGATAACAAATAATATTATATCATATGTATTGTTGATTAAGACACTATCCATCTGAATGGCAGAGTTACAATGACCTCTATTTGAGACTTTCTGTGTTAACCAGGGAGTGAGTGAGTGACTGCTACTAAGGTAAATCTATTGAATGTTTACAACAGCACATTAGGTCTAATTAGCTTCAATTCAAGGTCCTACTTAACATACTATCAGCACCAGATAGGTGGTAAATCGATCTGGGATTTCACTCTTGATCCCTTGCTGGGATCACATACTCTAGGAATTCTAAAATACTGCAAATAGCATGTAGGCTGCATTATAGATGTGACGTCAGAGTGTTAACCATGTTGGTGTCAATGTGAGAACTGTAAATAAAAGTCCTTTGACATCACATGAACACATAATCACCTGACCAGCCAATAAGGGGAGGGAAATGTATTCATGCGTCCTTGCTGCAAATTAGTAAGGTGGTGAGAGAAGTCCTGTTGTGTCATGTGGCTTGGAGCAACAGCTGCAGATGTAATGTGTTTGTACATAGTCCTTATTCATGCGTGTGTTCATTCCTCCCTCTGCACTGTTTTCATATTGCCCATGAGCCCATTACATTTTGTTTGTCTAGTATTAGTATGCGCTGTATCATATAGTGTAAAATTCCGAGCAAATGCACAAGGGGAAACAAAGTCTTCAGTGTATTGCCACTGTTTGAGTCGTGAGAAACTACAAGCTCTCTAATAAAAAAGCATGATCCTCTGTCAAGAGATGAAATTCATACTGTATGCATTCCTCCTCAAGAGCTTTGTATCAGAATATCTCAAAGACTTCTATCTTTCATACAAGAGCAAAAGCTCATTCCAGTGATCACATGAGGACTTGGCTATCGAAGTATGGTGGAAAGAAATCTGACATGGCTGAATACAGTCACCTGCTTTCTCTCATCTGAACCCTCTTTCTGCATGTGGCAGATTTAATATGTCAACACATATTTGTAATACATTCCTCAGTGTCCAGTCAGGGTCAAGTGCAATATATATATTTATCCCTACTGGTTCTTGGTTAGTTAACACGCCTGCTCTTCTATTCTGCATTTATATTTACACTTTTCTTAAACTGTTTGCACCACAAGAGAGTTGTCTCTTTAATTTCATTGTATATAATGACAATAAAGGCATTCTATTCTATTTCAGTTTTTTTTTTTTTTCCCAGATTTCATATTTTTATTAACCTCTGATCTCATCAATAGTTAATGAAATCAAGATTACTGAGTCTCAACGGCCTTCCTGCCAACTCCACAACAGAGGCTGTCAAGTTCTGTCACGCTTTTCAAATACTCAGCAACATGAAACATTTATTCTGATAACACAACAACCTGCCATCTATCAGGCTATTGTGACACCCAACTCAGAGATTAAGAAACATAAGAAATCTATATTAAGTCATTATGAGTATTTAATAATACTGGGTGGGGTTTCATTCTGACAGACAATGGATTCACTGAATGTGACTTGCTGCCATCTGCTATATGCTACTGCTAGCCTCGGGCAGGTTTCCAAGACCCACACTCAAGACTATTCACCAATCTCCTGAGACATCAGGCCATTGCCCGTAGCTGCTGCATCTAAATGAAAGAAGGTAAATCTTCCGGTGATAAAAAAAAAAAAACAATAAATAAATTCAGATGGAAAGCAGTGAAAATATAAATACATTTTAAATTACAAAAACATTCATTATACTTTAAGTGTAAACTAAAAACAGATTTCAGTCCTAAAACTGAAACAGGAAGCATAGTATTTCCAGTTTATTTTATTTTGCCCTATAATATGTAGAATCCACAAACAAGGAGGCAGAAATGTATATTTTTATTTTATGTAAGTAACTGTTTAAACTGCATTATTCAGTGAAATTATCAACATGATACAAAAACCTCTGCTATCACAGATAAATATAAATCAACAGGCTACCTGAGAAGTAGGCTAAACTTCAACACAATGCTTGTTGAGCATGCTGCATATGTGTTTCAGATTGTTTCACTGATAGGGTAGGCGTGTAACCATTCACATGGTTCTTCCATTCCCATTTTCCTCAATCTAAGAGAAGTAGGCCTATATTTCAGACATGCTTCAGACACAGTACTGAAGAAAAGTGTTAAGCTGAGTCATTGCCAATCTAAATGTAATTAGTAGGACATAAATTAAAACATGCCAATGGCAGTATTTTCTATCCTGTCATCATTTTCAGGTGACATTACATTCCCAGTTGCATTACACACTCCTTTTGATGCAGCTGCATAATGCTTTAGGTCTACATTGGGTGTGAATATATTTACTCATTCACAGTACTGATACGAGGCCAGAATGCTTTACCACACTCTACGGTGACACTACAACTGTGCTATAACAGGCTCTACTTGTGGCTTGGGGTGTCACTATGGTAACGATTTGCATGGTGCTTTTTATGGCGACCTTTCCATCCATCGTGCTGTTAAGGTCTTACACTGTTTTCCAGAACAATGGTGTATATGGGACAAGGGTGCTGCAAATATTTACCCATGTCGTGACCATTACAATATTAGATTTTTTTAATCTCCCTTGTCTAGATGGAAAACTAGTACACATATCTCAAAACCACATGGTACAATTCTCCTCAGCCATCGATTTCTAATCGTTTATGACATAAAATTCGCTAAAGACAGTGTTGCTAAACTAGGTTAAAGGAGGTTTTATTTTTCTCTTGCGTCTCTTCACCCTGGTCTGCAGCTGATCCTGACCCTGAGCTACCTGTGGCCTCCAGTAAGGTACATTTTCCTCAAGGGATCAATAATTTATTACATTAAGTTGGTGGCTAAAATCCTCTCACAGTATGCAGCATCCATCGTTCCAATTCATTTCATCCTATCAAGACAACATCGGCTGAATTCTAGTGATAGACTATCTGGAGGACAGCTGACCCACAAAACCTGCTTATTGGCTGTGGGCCCTAGACCAGGAGGACAGGTGCAGCAAGCGGATATACCACGATCGATTGTTTTCCAAACGCAACCTTGCAAGCTAACCTTAGCTAGCCGATGAGCTAACTTTATATAATACCGTCTGACAGATTGAGCTAGCTGACAGCTATGTTTCTAGTCTAGGGAGCAGCTACTTACTCAGTGGTCCGCCGGGTCCAAGGACCTGGTCTTTGGCAGGAGGAGTGCCGCTCTGGCGCTCGAAGTTGCCCGGGTTAGAGAAATAATCTCTGAGCCTTGGGAGCTCTCTGCCTGCCTCCAACAGTTCAGTGTGAAACTCCAAGGCCGTGAGAATATATTGGTCCCGTAATAGCTGAGCAGCAATGACATCCACTGACACTCGTGTCTCGGCGCTGCCTGCCATAGCGGTGGTGGCCGCGGCCGACACAGGGATGCCCTCGCCACTGGGGCTCGTCCGGTTGCTAGACAGCAGGAGCGTCGGAGGCTCGGCGTCCGCAGGAGGGGAGAAAGGATTGCCTGGCGGTGGACCGGGTGCTCCGTCGCTTGGGCTTCGTTCTGTGTCAACTGTTTCATTCGGCCGCCGTTCCGCCTCTTCCTCAGAATCACTGAGATTAAACGGGTTGACAGACGCCATTTTTGCACTATAAAGAATTTTAGCAATCCAGGCTAAGCTATTCAGACCTTTCTTCCTGAATGGATATTAAGCTAGCTATGGTTTGGTAGGTAGCTATGACAAGGGGGGAAAGAATACGAAGCTGTGATAGGTCAAAGATGATGAACGCTTTCCTACAGCCCGCCTCCTTTACGGAATCCTACACAATGATTGAATAAGAGACACATCGAAAGGAAAACAGGGCAGGGCACGTTTGACAGCTGGTAGCCAATGCAAGCTAATATGTTTAAATATCATATTTGGCTGTGGAAATACATATGCATTGTGGAAATGGATTTTGCAACATTCAATTTGTGCGACAAAACGTAAAGCAATTTGCGTCCATCAGTAAATATGAGCCACGCAAAAGCTGCCAGGAAAATAAATATTCCAACTACACTACCCATAATTCAGCAGTGCCGTACAAACGTCAAAGTCATAACAAGGAAGTGGATGCTCATGGTACCTCAACTTCTCTTACTAATCTTCTTACAAAGAGTGGCAGTTGGTGTTGTAAAAGCACGCACTTACTTTAATCTTGTCTTGCACAACAAAGCTTTAATCTAAAGGGTCGTCTAACTACGTAGTTGATGATCTACGAAGGTTAAAGGGAGGCAAACTGATCAATGAAATGGTAGTAGATACCTCTGCCCATTCACTTATTCATCGCCAAAACAGCATCTTACGTGTTTTGTGGGCAGCTTCCATTGATGATTTATGCAGGTAAGACTTTTTTCATTGCCTATGGATGTGATCAATGTCGGAAATATCAAGAGTTTGCTACCTAGCTGGTGCGATGCTTACCTTGAAGAATCTCGTGCATACTGTTACAGACACTATTCATTGTTAGATATACTATATGACACGAAATGGGTCACGCATAAACGTATTATTGGCTTCGACAGGGTGATAACCAGCTTTGCTAAGTTCCTGTTCGGTTACTCATGTCTTTCACAAGACCTGTATTTACCTCCCTTTACTTCTAATGACCTTTTGAACCCAACATTTGTTAATTTCTGTTTCCTGTTGCTTGTTTTTAGAGGCTCAAGGTCTTGATGACATTCAACATTCAAGATGAAGATGATCGTTTTCTTCCTAGTTGGACTGACTGTCCACGTAGTCTTCTTTATCTCCATTTTTGACATCTACTTCACATCTCCCCTGGTCCATGGAATGACACCCCAGGCAACACCACTGCCACCCCCGGCCTCCAGACTGGTGCTAGTGGTGGCTGATGGGCTCAGGGCAGACAGTCTTTTCACACTGCTTCCCAATGGTTCATCCAGAGCCCCATACCTGAGGTTGGGAAACTGATATAGAGCAGTTGGCTTAATTTTGGTGTATTTGTCAGATGGCGCTGGAAGCAGGACGTGTAACGTCTTTCTGCCTGTTATCTGTTTAGGTCGTATTCTGAACTTCTCAGTAATTGTTGTTCAAGGATATATTTGTGTATTTTTTCTTTACCTAGGGGTAACATAGAGAAGAGAGGTACATGGGGAGTGTCACATACACGTGTGCCAACTGAATCTCGGCCTGGTCATGTAGCTCTAATTGCTGGCTTCTATGAGGATGTTAGTGCTGTTGCTAAAGGTATGTGTGCATAAGTTGAAATGTTTGGCACTTATCATGTATGTGTCTGAATGTACTGACCTTTTTTTGTGTGTGTATTCAGGCTGGAAGGAGAATCCTGTAGAGTTTGACTCTGTATTTAATGAGAGCAGTCACACCTGGTGCTGGGGCAGCCCTGATATTCTGCCAATGTTTGCCAAAGGTACACAAATCCACCTCGGACATAATCTTATCAGTATAAAAACAGATAAACATAAATGTATGGAATCTTTCTTTCAGGTGCTACTGGAGATCACGTGTATACGCACACATATTCAGCAGAAGAAGAGGACTTCGCCTCCACAGATGCCTCCAAGCTGGACAGCTGGGTGTTCACTCAAGTCACAGTATGATAGTGGATTATGTTTATAATGGAACAGCACATAACAACTAAAATATAGTAAAGCATTACCACTTTACAGTTGGAATTTACATTGTGAATTATTTTTTTCCACCTATGTCAATGTTTCTCTCTGTACCAGTCATTCTTTCATTCAGCAAAATCTAACTCCAGTCTGAATGCTACGCTGCATGAGGATAAGAACATCTTTTTCTTACATCTGCTGGGCATAGATACAAATGGACATGCTCACAGACCTATGTCACAGTAAGTTGGAGACATGATATTGTGATGTATTATTTTTATGGACACTGTTGTATTTCAACAATGAACAAAATTGCTCAAATTAAAATAATTATTCTATTTATTACTAAAAGACATAGTGCTCAAATTGACCGAATTCATTTAGAATGAATGGCACTTTTGAAAAACATTAAATATACATTTTTTTTTTTTAAAGTACATGTTATTTGTTCACATTTGTCTTTTATCCAGGGAGTACTTAGACAATATTGGTCTAGTAGATGCAGGTGTGTCTCATCTGGTGTCTGTAGTAGAGGACTTCTTTGGTTATGATGGAAAAACAGCCTATGTGTTTACTTCTGACCATGGCATGACCAACTGGGGTAAGACTTCTATCTCTGCATTGCTTTTTGCTGTCAGTGAGAAATTAAATGTTAAAGGGCATTTCTAATATATCTGTTGATGTGTATGGATGTTTCCAGGTTCCCATGGTGCAGGCCATCCCTCGGAGACTCTCACCCCTTTGGTGGTGTGGGGAGCTGGAGTTCAGGGTGCTAAAACAGTTACTGAACCGCAACCATACAGTGATGGATACTTAAAAGGTAATAAACATACAATCTCATATCATAGCATAGTTTAGTAAATGTAGCTCAATGTCGTATGTTTTTATTTTAAAGGTGATCATCCTTTTGATTTGATTTTTTGGAAAAATTGTTTATTTGTCTCAAACTTTGAAATAAAAAAGAAAAAACAACTAAAAAAAACCCAAATAGAATCAAGAAGTCGATTACATATGCATCGATCAGTGGTCATTAATCACAGAAAATTTAACAAAATACAATAAATTTAACATGAATGTACATATGAATCAACCCATAGACATAAGTTGAGAAGGAACAGAAAGAAGCAAAGGCTTATCTAGTCCTGCCCCTTCCTTACTTTCAGTGTCAGATTCATAACCAAATATATTTCCTTTATCCCTGCTGTTTCTCAAAGACTGGAAACTGGAGCATATTCAAAGAGTTGATGTTAATCAGGTATGACTCATTGCATTTTTTGTAATGTCAATTATCACCCATTGTGCCTCTAAACATAACATTTATAGAACTAATATTATTATAGCCTCTTAATTACTCTGTTTTTGACAGGCTGATATTGCTCCACTTATGGCTTCTCTAATTGGGTTGCCCATTCCTGTCAACTCTGTTGTAAGTAAAAACAAAACAAACTTTTTTAGACTGGAAATATTACATTCTAGTCTAATGACTTTGTGAAAAGCTGTGTTTATTTGTGTCTTTTCAGGGTGTGTTACCTCTTCTCTACCTAAACAACACTGACCGATTCAAGGCAGAAAGCATGTACACAAATGCTATTCAAGTACTGGAGCAGTTCAAGGTTTAACAGCATGCATTTCTTTTTATTCATGACACATGACTTGACCATTTGTATCTTATGAGGGAAAAAACAAAACAAGTCTCACTGTTTAGAAATTTCATAAATGAAATAAGTCTTTTGTGTCATGGAGGTAATATATGTCATAAATATATGTCACATATATATATATATAATGTAAGGTTTCTAATCAATACCTGATCTTTTTTTTCCTCCTTTAGATGAAAATGACCCAGAAAAAGGAGACTACCTTGTCATTTCTATTTACCCCATACCAGTAAGCACAAAAAGTATCTAAGTATACATTTCCAAGATTTTTTTTAACACTATATTGTTCAATTTCAAAAATAAAATACATTCAAACTGCAGAGTAAACTAATCATTTCCATAAGAACATTCCACTCTTTACATTAACCTTTGCATTTATACAAGTATGAGGACAAATGAAGCACACCTTAGTCACCATACTGAACGTTATTATTTAAATACCTTTTCTGCACTTTGTCTTAATTGCTTTTTCTTTCTATTTTCACAGACTACTGACTGAGTCAAAACAAGTTGAATTTATTAACAAGGCCAGAATACTTATTCAACTGGAGAAGTATGATGATGCTGTAAGAAACTTTAATCTGAATCTGTATCTTTCATCTAACTGCGTTTTTGATGCTAAAGCTAAGGAAATGATGTCACTGTGTACTGATCAGCCCCTTGCTTTAGCAGAACTTGATAAACTTATCTCCTTTCTTTTTCTACTTAGATCTCTCTGTGCCGGTCTCTTATATCTCATTCCCTCGAAGGCCTGGTTTACTACCACACCTATGACCGTTTTTTCTTAGGTTGCAGTGTGGTGCTGGGCTTTGTTGGCTGGACTTCATATGTTGTCTTACTCATATTAAAGACTCATGCCAGCCTGAACAGACACCCAAATCTCACTGGACAGGTAAGAACATACAGTTCTCTATGCCACTCAAAATTTCATTGACACATATAAACCCATCTTGTTTGGTTATGTTTTTGATAATATCCTTGTGTGTACATGTGCAGATTCCCAGCCTTTACTTGGCAAGGCTATGTATATGTGTGGCAGTGGCGATCGCTGTGTTCCTATTTATCCAAAAGAGCCCCATCACTTATTATATTTACTGCCTGCTTCCTGTCCCTGTGTGGTATGCTGTTCTTAAAGAGTGAGTATTACTCACACACTCAAGAAAATGTCATATGCCATAGATAGATACATGCAATATGCAGCAAAGCGTAACAAATCTGCACAAATATAGTGCAGTCTGATTAAACTAAAAGGGCACTCTGAGATACACATACTTCCACCATCCTGTAATTATTCAATCAAATGCCCTATCTGGCAATGCTAAGAAAAGTGAACCAAAAAGAATAAAAATTCAGGATGTTCCTCTTTCTGTACCCTGGGAACCAGACAAATCTGACAGCTAATTTTTCAAATTAATCTGGTGATGCCAGACTACCCTTTTGCAGGAACAACTCCAAATTTTTAATGGGTTTGTCCTTGGACCATACAGTACCCTTTCAACAAGTTTCATAACAGACAGTGGTAATAAAACTATAACCTCATATATATGTGCAACGCAAGTAATGAGCGAATACTTCCTTTATGGTGTTCTCAGTTGGTGCTCCATATAATACACACAATGACGCATATGAACGGACATCAAAACACTGGAGATCAAAAGAGATCACAGTGTTTACTGAATACAGCAGTTTTTCAGAGGATCCAATTTACCTCACACATAATTAATTGTCCATTCATGTCTGATGCAGCAGTAGTGCGGTTAATTATATCCTTTCAGTTGGCATTGTATCCCTTCTTGTTTCCTTTGTAAATGGATAAAAGGCTATTATTTTTTTTGTCTATAACCTCAAAGAATAATTGTTATTCCATTTGCATTTAGGTTTGGAACCCTAACAGATCTGATTCACTCGGCTCCTTCACTCCCTCTGTGGAAATGTTTTGGCTATTTTGTTCTAGTCGCATTTGGGATCGAGTTACTGGTGAATATCTCTGAAACAGAATGACTTCTAATGCTTCGATAGAAAATGTCTCTGATATATTTGAAGCTACCATGCATTTTTTTTTTTTTTATAGCATATTGTTAAGGATGTATATACTGGAGGATTCAAGTAAAGGCTATTTGTAAGGTGGTGTTTTTCAGTGTACATTTGCTGCCACCAGGTGGTGAGCTTCTTCCATCGCGCTGTGCTGACCTTAGGCCTGGGGTTCCTGTCTCTGTGGCCTATCCTATCTGGATTTTCTGGAAATGCTAAGGTATTGGTGTGATGAGTTCCTTCCAGTTATAATGCATGAGAAAAACGATTAAATGTGTCTAAAGATTTACATAGATGTGCATAGTAAATAGGTTATAAAACAGAAAATAGAACAATATTTTGTGTTTTATTCAAGTTTGCTAAGTAATTTCTGTACTTCTTATGCAGATTTCCATAGTTACTGTATGATTTCACACATTCCCATTTTATATGTCCCATAGAAATACATTCTGATAAGGATTAATGCTACATTTATTTTATATTTTCCTAATTTATTATAATAGCATCTGCATTTTGCACTTTCTAGTGAAAATGAGGTATTTTCTTGTACTTAATTTTCTGATAATGTAGAAAAGCTCAGAGTAACTTCACAGGTTATATATATATAAAAAAGGGAAGGGGCATAAAAAAAGGACATGAAAAAATGATTGTCCAACCACTACAACCACTGTCATCTGTCTAACTGCATGGGTTTTACCAGTGAATCAATGTTGCATCATGTTAATCCATATAAAACAGATCTGATGCCACTGAAAAATTGAGAAACTGCATTTTACCTGAATTATTTAATTGTATGATAGGATTAGTGGTTCAAAAATGATCAAACGTTTTATATCAGTACATGCTTTTGGTTACTAGTAGTTTTTTAGGTCTTTGAGGAATAAGATTAGCAGCTGATTTTTTTTTTTTGTTACGTACTAAAAAACACAGTATTTAACAATATTAATTCTTTGTTTCTGTCTCTGCGTAGACCCGTTCACTGAGCTGGTTTCTAGGCTGTCTGTGTTTGGCTGTTTTTCCCCTGATGCCTGTTGTGGGTAGAGAGCCTAATATACATCTGGTGTAAGTGCTTCCTTTATTTACTTACATTTTTTTCAGCCTTTACCACATTGTCACGCCATGACAAAAAATAAAAGCTACATCTAGGACAGGCAACAAATAAGTAGTTATGTTCAGTCTGAATGAAAATACAGTATTAATACCTTATGAACTGGGTTATTTTGACAGGTTTGACAAAGCTCTAGGTTGAATAGTTGTTCCATTTATAGGTACATGGAATATGTTGACCTTTAACTAAATGTTTAAGAAGTCATGTGTTGTTGTGTTATCTACAAAATACAGCTTCAGAAATAACTGTTTGACCACCTGTGATTTTTCAGTTGAAATTCAATGTGGCAGCCTGTAAACACTCATAACTGTTTGATGTCAAAAATATTTGAAAATTGCGTTTGATGATAAAATCCCACAACAAAATACTTTTAATAAATTATGAATAAAGCTCTGAAACAGGAAAATTTCCTAATTTAAACTTGCTGACCATAACCCCATTGTTACATTGACAAGCTCAATGTGTATAAGGTTAAGAAAATCTAAAACAGAAAATATGGGGATGGGAGAAGACAGGTGTTTAATACCTCATGAAAAGGGGTAGACAGAAAGAGTTACTGCTAATGGACACATAGGCAGCAAAATAATTGTCCATTTCATATACCAGAAAAATATATGGTATAACTGTTATCGAAGAATTTCTAAAGCAATACATGAGAAATGTGGTGAACAGAACAAGAAAGGAAAGAGTTTAATATCTGACGTATTTACTAAGAGAATCTGTATCTGACTAATTTAAAAAAAAATCTAAATCAGGTTATATCCTGTGATAATATTATAATAATTGTAGCATTTCATTTTGTCAGTGCTTGTGCAGGTCTACTTGCTCTGTTCACCTCGGCCTGTTACCTGTGGTCGTCACGACGGAGGACACCGCTGCACCTTAGCGACACACAACTGTTCGTCTCCCAGGTAACTACAACACATGTCACAATGCGTATAACTGTGTCGTGGTACTGTGTTTCCTGTGAAGTATTGTGCTTCAACTCCACAGATGATCCATGTGGCAGTGTGTTTGTGCGTGCCCTCCCTCACACACTCTAGCCTGCAGCAGAAACAGGGCTTACCACTTCTTAACCAGATCATCAGCTGGACCACATTAGGTGGGTGTGTGTTTGCTGGCACGAGCCATTTGCAATTCATCTAAATTAAACACTTCAACATATCAATAAGTTATTATAGTGTGTGTATTATTAAGGTGATTGGACGTCCTCGCATAGAAGTTATTTTTAGGTTAAAATAGAAATGAAGTGCATTTGGTTTTGACTGTATCTCACCTCATTTTCTTTCTTTATAACGACAAATTTACTGTTAAATATATTTGATCACCATATGTGCTTCTACATCTAAGAATCTTTATATTTTTCCATCAGCATCCTCTATTGTGGTTCCACTCTTGAGCTCCACTCGTCTTTTCCATCGACTGCTCAGTATATTCCTCTCCCTAACAGCCACATACTTATTGCTTAGCACTGGGTAAGGCCTGATTTTACAAACACACAAAAACAAAGCAGAGCTACAAAACCATCCGTTTACCAAGTTTTGTGCTTGCCTCCTCTCAGGTCAGAGGCCTTGTTCCTTCCTGTTTTATCGTGGTTGATGTTTGTGTGGATCAACATTGAACAGGAAGCAATGCTCGCTCAGGGGGTCTCTAGCAGGCAAGAGGTGAGAAAAAACATCAGAATGTGCCTTGTCTTTGGGAGACTTAGCAAAACAGTGACTTAAAATGCTAATCTCAGTATTAATAGAAGTATGTTTGTGCATTTATTACCCTATTGTTGAGAGAAATTATCACATAAAAATCTATATGACACACTACCCAGCCATAAAAAAAAAATTTAAAAAAAAAGTCACACATGTAATATTTGACTGCACCACCTTTGGTTTTAATTCCAGGAGACATTCAGTGGATTTAACTGCACCAATAGTTCTGATCCTTCCATGGGTCAGTACTG
>JAPSES010000115.1:11519386-11529796 GCA_029822895.1 Maxillicosta whitleyi
ACATGAGAGGACACTTACTGCAGTTAGACTGAAATAACCTGTTCCAGCTCCAACATTATGAACCACTGCAGTACTGATCCATGGAAGAATCAGAACTATTGGTGCAGTTAAATCCACTGAATGTCTCCTGGAATCAAAACCAAAGGTGGTGCAGTTAAATATTGAATGTGGGACTATTTTTTATTTTTTTTGGCTAGGCAGTGTAGCTCAAGATTCAAGAAGGATATAAAATACACAGAAACGAAACACTGTACTGAGGTCCTGATTGTCAGCTGCATTTATTAAAATACTAATAAAACATTGATACCTCCCCTAAAAAAGCTCACAAATAAAAGTAGTGGAGTAAAAAGTAGTATATTTCTACGACGGAGCATTAGGGCCATTCATGAAGGAGAAGATATTTTTTGATATGACGACTTTAAACTCGACATGTCGACATTAAACTTAGAAATGTAGAGAATAAAGTTGATGTGGAGTCGACTTTACTCTCGACAAATACGTTAAATGTCGAGAAAAAAGTTAATTTTTTTCTGAGTTTTGCATACAGAGAGCGCACTGCTCCACACTGAATCAGACCAAGGACTAAACATGCCACCTGTGGACAATTTGGTGAAATTATACTTTGGTATTGGATTAAGCAACAAAGAAATACTCGCTGCTTTAGCGCAGAACCACAGTGTGGAAATAAGTATTAGGACGCTGAAAAGACTGTGCCAAAACTCTGTCTTTTTAAGAGGAAAAACCACACGAATTTAATGTCAACATGTTGAGTTTAAAGTCGACCCATAAAGATTAAAGTCGACAATACAGTATACAATATATGATACAATTTCAACTTTATTCTCGGAATTTCAAGTTTAATGTCGACATGTTGACTTATCGTCATCATCAATCTCGGCATATCAAAAAATATCTTGAATGAATGAATGTCCCTAATGCACCGTTGTATATTTCCCTCTGAATCAAGGTACAGTAAAAGAATAGTTGCATAACTATCAAACTTTTCTGATTTATTATTAATTTCTCATTCACACATTTTCTGTTTTTAGTCATAAGATGGAACACATCACAAATCAGACCACATTATCTACCTCTATGAACAAAACCTCTGTGTCGGGAAGCCAGGACTACCATCCATTCCTCCTGAGCATCTACATCATGGTGTTAATCAGCGGGACCATCTGCCTGAGCATCACCACGTTGACCACAAAACCAGCATCCCCCACCACCATCGCTGTACTCAACCTCATCTTCAGCCACTTCATCTTCCTCCTCACCGTGCCCTTCAGAATTTACTACTATTCGGCTCATGACTGGAGTCTTGGGCTGACGTTCTGTAGAGTGATCAGCAGCATGATCCACGTCCACATGTACATGTCTTTCCTCTTCTACGTGATCATCATCGTCACACGCCTGCTGCCGTCTGACCACAAAACTCAACGCCTGCCATCGTGTGGGAGCCTGGATCCGAAGCATTTTGCCATTCTTGTCAGTGCTGTTGTGTGGATTGTGGTGTTGGTTACTGCCCCGTGCGTGGTCTCTATACGCTATGGCACAAAGGTCAACCTGCTGAACGGCACCAATGAAACAGGACACTGCTTTCAGTTCGCCAGTAACATAGACTTCCCGGCCAAGGTGTTCAACTACATTGTAAGCACAATCATCATAACGGTGACCATAGTACTGACAGCCCTGCAAGCCAAAGTCCTTCTGGCTATTACAAGTAAGTCTCGATGCAACTTAGACATAGAATTCAGATCTGCCCGAAGGACCATGTGCTTTGCCCTCATTATGGTGGTTTCCTTTATCCCCTACCACATATTCCGCATATATTACGTTGAACATCTTGATCTAGAGGACATCAATGAAGTGTTTTTGAGTCTGACCACTTTAAACTGTCTGGACATGCTCACTTTCATAGGGAAAAGATCAAGACCGTGTCAAATCTGTTGCTAGATCTATGGGAGGAGAGGGTAAAGAGCTTTTTTTTTTTTTTTAGAGAATTGACTTTAACCCATAAAGACCCAAATAGCTACTGGCAGCCAAAATCATCTACTGACCCATTAATTCTACCAATATATGTAAATAATTGGTGTAAAATGCATTTTATTGTCTTTTCATGGTCATCAGATATGACCCATTTGGACCTTCAGAGGCTCTGTAGTTACCGTGGAAACACTGTCATCTTATACAACATAGATTCACCAGTAAAACTCATGGAGTTGGATCAGTGACAGTGGATAAGCACATTTGTTTTTTATATTCAGTTATTGAAATCTTCGCTGAAAAAGTCACTTTCTTCAATTTGATCCATTTCTGATATATTTTATATTAATTTTATTCAGATCTTTCATGAACATCTACATTATCAGTGAATTAAATATAGAAAAAATGCTTGTTTTTTACTGAAAAAATTAAAAAAAAAAATAGCAAGGATAATATGATAATAAATGGTGATAAAATACTGAGAGGTTAAATAGAGCAGAAAATAAATTTTGGAACTGCTACTGAAGTCACACTGGGTCTTTATGGGTTAATTTGTAAGTTAATGGATGCAAAAATCAACATATTATAATGTGTTAATAAAAAACAATTACAAAACCTGTTATGAAAACATAAGCAATCAGGTGTAAAAATTGCACCTTTGCTTTATTTTCTTATATAGAATTATTTGACCCTCAAAGACCTGAACAGCTGCCAGCAACGAAAAACATCTACTGATACAAAATGTCTGATGTGTTGAATTACTAACTCTATTCAATACATGTAAATAATTCATATAAAATGCAGTTTTTCAGCTGTTGGTCATGAAATATGACCCTTTCAGCTGTTCAGAGGCTCCATTGTGAACATGGAAGCACCATCATTTTCTCCAACACTGATTCACAAGTAAAACCCATGTACTTTTTATCAATGACAGTGAATATAGGCACACTTTTTTTCAGTTAATGATATATTTTGCCAAAAAAGTTGGTTCTGTTTTGATTGAATAACTTTTCAATTAACCGAGTCTGACTACATGATCAGTAAACTGAATATAAAACACCTGGTTTTGACTGAAAAATGCAAAATACAGAATATAATGTCATAATAAAAGTTAGAAGAGAATAATTAATTTGGAAGTTCTACGTCTTTAAGGGTTAAATGACAAAATAAGGATTACATCTGTGTATTATTCATGTCTCCTGTATTAACAAACTGTTCTTGCAATAAATGTGTTAAGTTTTTGAAACATTTACTATTTGTACTATCATCCTCAGAATGTAAGTTATACAAAACTATTAATGCTGCCAGTTTTCAAATGTCTTTATTGATTTATTTATGATAGATCCATCTTCTTGCTTTTGTTCAAATGTTTATTATATTAGTAGTGTTTGTGCTTTGGGTTTTTATGATGTTTTTTTTTTTATTATTACTGAAATATTAAAACAAAATGCAACAAACTACCTACTGTACCTTTTGATTTTGCTACAGTAAATGAACTATCGCCATCTGCTGGTCATTGTGTATATTGCACAGACTTCAAGATTAAAGAGGCTAATGGAGAATAGTGGAATTAGCTCTAAAGTTCACTTCTTTTTCATCCTACATGTTGTTTGATGGTAGAGACAGTGGGAATTGAGGACAACATAATAAAAGAGGAACCTACATAACCAACATGTTCAGCTGCACAGATGAGAGGGGAAATAAGTGTCTAAAATTGTTACTTTTTCACTATGATTTTGTGAAACATTACCTGAGGCTCTTGGATTTCTTATTCCCCGTCCTCTGAGGTGGTTTTAGAGGCTGTCGGCGTACACATACACATACAAACACACACCTGGTGATCCTTTTCCTTTTGGTTTTTATGGCACTGGGTTACTGTTTAACATCCCCACCCTACTTTGAGTTTGTTTAGTAAATCGATCTAATGACAGGGCTATGGTGGCGCCATCCAATGTGTCGCTGCATGAATTATAGGCCGCTCGGTTCTCCAACATTCGCTTTTAATGTTGCTGAACACCTTAACCACTTTCCCACTCAAGGTCCCAGTTAGACTTCTGTTACACTGAAGGCTGTTCCAACCCAGAGTGCGACGGTTACACCTGGATAAATGCACATCATAGAAGAAGACAGAAACGCAGGTACGTAAAGCTCTCATATCTAAAAAAAACAAAAAAAACAAACTGAACTGAACTTGAAATGCAAAATACTCACAGATCGGAAGTCACTACACGTTGCCACCTTTCTTGAGGAAATGAATGTTAGAAGTTCCCCTTATTCTTCTAAATCACATGGTTTTATTTGTGGTGTACGCTCTTAATCTGCCTCCAGCATTACTTTAGAATAGGAAAGTCCATCCAAATGTGTTGTTGTTTAATTCTGCTGTGTTACATTCTGCAAGTGTGTTTAACTCTCTCTCTCTGCGTTCTCACCTCCCTGTGTGCAGGCAGCATTTTGTGAAAACAGATAAGATAGACTCACTTTGTCACGCACGCTGCGCTGTAAAGATCATGTGATAACCCATTTCATATTCCGTACAAGGATTTAATCTATAACAAGAAAGGTGTTATGGAGCAAAAGATAACTGAGTGGGATGTGGTCATATAGTTGCAGGGGATTTGTACAACCAAAACATGATGAATTAAAGTCCAGAAAAATTACTTTTACTCACATATCACACATATAGGATTCTGTATTATGTTTTATTTATGATGTGATGCTGATACTGTGCCCCGCTCAGGGTGTTTTGAATGGTCAGACTCTGTTCTACATATAAAATATTGTGGTTTACAAATTGATAATGAAGTAAAAATGATGAATAAACTGTATAAAACAATCTAAACTACAGTGATGAGTGATAATATATAATGAATAACAATTTTTTTTTTTTAATTATTGTCTGGTATCAGGAAGTGGTAGGTTACTGCATCAACTAAAAACTGAAATCTAAACAGAGCCGACAGTATTATGGCTCTTTCACACAACGATAGCCTCTTAGTATAAGGTTTTATGGCTGCTTACAGCATTTGGTTGCTAGGCGGATACAAGGTTTCTCAGTCCATGTCCTGTTTAGTTTTCAATTGAAAATGTCATAATAACTTAAGATTTTACGACAACTTTTATTAATACGTAATACACACTGATTGGGTGTTACTTTTAATCATATGGTCAAGTCAGAAACTTGCATGTGAATATGATGATGTAAAAGGTAGTAGTTATAGTAAAAAATAAATAAATACTTGGCTGCAGGATTGTACCAAAGCTGGATTAGGTCAATGCATCATCAAAATGAACAAAAATTAATAGGTTATTGTATCAGTCACCAAATAAGTATAAGAACTGTATATTTAGTTGAATAATCAAACTAAAATACAGACATTAAACCAACTCAGACTTGAGTTTGTTCCTGTCAGATGAAATTACACATATTTATATAAATGATTAAGTGAATGTGCAACTCAAGTTTAAGGCTCCTTTTGACAGACACAGAGCTTTGTGTTTTTGAGTGTGAGGTGATTGTGAACGTTATTGTAACAAGTAAATTCTTCTTTAGTCTCTGCAAACATGATGAGTCAGGAGGTGAGACCTGACCGCCTGGTTAAAGTATAATCTTTTTTTACTCCCCCTCCTCCTCCCATCTGTCTCTTAACCACTTTTTTTCTCTTCATCACACATTAGAACATACATCTATCATTACTGTAACCGGACACTGATAGCATTTTCATTTTATGTCAGGCAGGTAATCAGAGTTAATATACATTCTGATGCAATGTGTCTTCAGTTACAGTATATCACCCTACTTGTCTGCTCATAATGCAGGTGCTTTTCTGATTGGCCCTGGCATTACTGATACAGGGCATCAAACCTCCTGTGATACTGCCTCTTATCATTTACAGCCTTCTCCAACACAATGGGCCAAATTGATTACCTTTAAGCAACACAATGAGATTTAGTGCAATGACATGTTCGCTGGGCTGGGACATTTTAACTGGTTTCTTGTTGTAAATTAGGGTGTTTACAGCACCCCTCTCATAAAAAAGGAAATCACTGACAATGTTTCCATTCTTGATTTTCTTTTTTTATATCCTTTTGGTTATGTGTCCACTCACTTCAATGAACATTTTAGTTAAAATTTTACTAAAGAAGTTTTGTAAATGTGAAATTGCAGTGTTTTGCACGCCATCTGTGTTTGTATTATATTGACACAGAAAGTGTATTACTTATCTTAATGTAAAATACGTGGATATATAAGTAAATGTAGGCAAATAAGTTGAGCAAGTTAATCTTTTAATTAAATATTAACTTGAATAAACTCACTTAGTTTGATTATTAAATAAATACAAAAATTATTTTTTTTAAAATCCTGGTTATGTGTTACAAATTGTGTGATGGTTTAATAAATTCAACAACTAAAAACACTGATATTAGACATCTTCAAGTGTATAGACGGTTAATGTAGAAATAGAATGAAGATTTATGAATAGAAAAGGTTGGCTGTAATCCTGAGGAGTGTATTTGTGGAAGAGTTAAGGGAAGTTATCAGTGTTTTCCACTTGGTTTGTGTCTTTATAGATTATATCTGCTGAGGCAGTGGTGCTATTACTCCTTTATTGATTAGATTACGAAGCCTGGGAAGGACATGCACACGTTCACATGATCACACTCTTTGACTTCCTGCATGCATTTAGGGATATACCTTGAAGTGTACATACACACAGAATGCCTGTTGACACAGAAAGTGCAAGCTGTAATCCAAAATTCGATGAAATGTGAACTAAACACACAGAGATAGAGAGACCAGAAGTAGAGGTAAAGATCTCCTTCACCCCTATCAACCATCCTAGTGATAAGTGTGAAGGAAAAGGACAGATAAGTGATGTGCAATAAGGTGAGAAGTGTTCACAACAGCTCCTCCCCTCTTCTTGCTCTTGGCCCAATCAGATGGGATTAAAGATATTTTATACCAGGGATCTCCTTTTGTATGTCTGTAAGAATTAGATTAAGCAGACTCTAACAGTGACAGAGAAAAAGAAGGAGAGAAAATATAAAGGAAATAGAAATACAAAGAAGAAGAACAGAAGAAGTGAGGGAGGCCAGTGGGAAACAGGAATGAAGTATCCTCTCGCTTCTCAGAGTAAATCTCTGTTAGATATGGAAGTAGCAAACTACTGTGAAGGCCTGGATCCCTCATACAGCACACTGGGCTTTGAGAATGCAGAAGTGCTCTATGGAGGAGGAGGTAAGTGCATATAGTTATGTTCAAGGAGTACATGTTGAAGACACACCTAGAGACATAGTTAAGGAGGTTACTCTCTTGACCTTACTTAAACCAAAATATTGGATTTTTTCATAGTTTCCTTCAATGTTGCCTCTACAGAATATTAAATTAGTGCAGTGCCAAGCAATGAAAAGAGCCTTTATAGGAAATCCGTCATGTCCTAATTGAGATGTTTTTTCCTGAGAAAAGCACAAGAAAAATACTTAAACAGGCAAAAGCAACATTCTGTACTCATACATCTGTCTCTTGTTTTTTTTTTTGTGATAACATGCCTAACACTGAGAAGAGATAAATTAGCGTGCGTAATCTAAACACACATTTTTTTTATTTTATTTTTTTGATGAAATGAAACCAGCTGAAGGTGGTAAATTGTGTTTTCAAGAAAAGAAAAGAAAAGAAAAGACTTTGGTTTAAAGGTAACATGCCTTGTAATATGAGTAACTCAAGCAGAGCGAGGGACTACACTTGTTGGCCAATAGTGTGTATGTTCACATTCATGTTCACAATGACTGTGAGGAATTCTGCCTGTGGAGGTTGTAAAATCTTAAAATTGAAATGTTAAAGCGTTTAAAGGAATTTGCAAATATGCATCATAAAGAAATTTTTATTGAAGAGGAAACACGCATCTTAGTGACACATGTTAACTCGGCAAGTGTACTGAAAGGTAGAACAATGACTCATGTTTTCTTGCTGTGGAATTAACACATAAACACACACAGAGAGAGTGAGAGAGAGAGAGAGAGAGAGAGAGATGTGAATGTATCTGTGACTGTCAAACATCTCTATCTTAGTTCTTTATCACCAAGTTCCTCACTGTGTGTTCAAAACTAGAATTACCCAGGCAAAAATAGTGACTGTGGTTCTTACTGAGATGGCAACACTGCTGTTACTGAGGATAATAATATTGAACAGTGAACATTATTGTGATCTTCTTTCTGCTGATAATAATAAAGATGTGCCAGAAGAATTAATGCTAAATGTATCTGATGACAGAACCATCCTAACTAACCACACATGTGTACAAACATAAATAATATACTAATCTAGCTAAAGCTGCTGATTGTATTTGACTGGTAGAATGCCAGATATTTGAGATTTTTACTTAAGAGGTAAAGAAAAATCTATTAAAATGCAGTTACTCTTCAAATTATATGTAAAATACACCCTTCATGCAGCAATGATGGTCCATTTATTACTGTTTATTTGATATATTCTAGCAAAATAACCACTTTTTTTTTTTTTACCACAGCACCCAACAGCAACTACTAATTTTACATTCGGATTTATTGGACCTTTGGATGTATGTGTTTTTGTGTATTTCAGACAGCATGCCAACAGAGCCAGGCCTTCGCGGCCCAGACGTACTTAGTAGTAACTGTGCCATCTGTGGAGACAAAGCCACAGGGAAACACTATGGAGCATCCAGCTGCGACGGATGTAAAGGGTTCTTTAGACGCTCCATACGCAAGAGCCATATCTACACGTGCAGGTATACATACATACATACATAAAAACACACCAATGCACACATCACACCTACTGTATATTTATATAGTGTGTTCATACTGCACAATATGTACAGAAGAATGCCAAAATGTTCAATACACTGCATTTTATCAGTACATGCAACAACTACCAAACAGTCCAACCATTATGTCGTGTTCCATTATGTACTATGTGTCATCATGTAAAAGCTATATAGTGCCTCTGTATGTTCACATGCAGGTTCAACAGGCAGTGCATTGTGGATAAAGATAAGAGGAACCAGTGTCGTTTCTGCAGACTCAACAAATGCTTCAGGGCTGGCATGAAAAAAGAAGGTAGAGAAACCATTTTCACACACAATGTAGTCGTTTAAACTGAAACTGAAACACATTCTATGCAGAAACAATGGTAATGGTACAGTTACTCTCTTAACGAGCCACCGCATATGGACAAGGTCTGTTACATTTGCAGATCTAATGTATCCTCATATTTTTACATTTTCAAAGCCACGTCTTCGTAGAGGCCTTTGTGGAAAGGGTGTTGTCAGAGAGTCTGTTAAGCTGCTTCAAGATGGTTGAAAACTGCAGCCATAAAACAGATGATTACTTAGTGAGTGTGAGTTTATATTTATGAGGGGTATAACCTTGGTACACAGTTTTACGACAGCTAATCATGTGTTATTCAAACGTGTTGTTCTGGATTGCGACTAGTTAACGTTTGACTCATCTTGCTGATGCCAGGAGGTCCGACTATTTTCCTACATATTAACTACCCTGGTGTCTATTGGCATCATTTATATTCAGTAGTTGTCCCAGCCTTCCTTCAGTACATCACATACTTACAAACTATGGTAACGTTGGAATTTTAGCAGGGGAGCTTATGGTGAGGTGTTTCTTTTTCTTGTTCTGTTTTAGCTGTACAGAACGAAAGAGATCGTATCAGCTCCCGAAGAACTATCCAGGACTCCCAAGACCTGCCACCCATCACTATTTTGGCCCAAGCGGAATCACTGTCCCAACAGGTCTGCAATGATAGATCAATTCTACTGTTCATGTGTTTATATATGGATGCTTCTATGAAACAGGCCACAGGGGCTAAAAAGTCAAAAGTCAACTTTGGGTCTATTTTAAAAATAAATATTTACAGAGATAAAAGACAAAGTATTTTTCAGATAAAACACATTTTGAATCTGCATGTAACACGGTAAAAAGGACATGAAAAATACATGCTACTATTTTGTTTTGAATATCTTATGGTTAATTTTGGAAAACAAACTTATTATGCAAGGCAGAGTGTTTCACAAAAATGACCACTGATGTAAAATCAGTCACAATACATATGTATTTAAATGGACAGGTTCCGCATGTAACGCTGGTGGACACGATGGGATATACAGTATAAGGACTGAGGATTCATGAAAAACCTGCATGTCTGGATTAGGAAAAAACACTAGGATCGTCAAATTTAACACAGGTTCATCCTTAGGCACATCCTGGGGGAAATATGACTCTTTTATTATTGGGTTTAGCAAAGTGACAGGTATCAAAATGAACCCAGTTTCATAGAAGTATCCATATCTATACTATTATGCAAAAGTCCTAGGCCAGCATTAGATTTGTTGGTTAGGTAAGGTATAATAACCACAATCAAGATATATGGGAAGT
>JAPSES010000115.1:11537378-11587748 GCA_029822895.1 Maxillicosta whitleyi
AAGTTTGTGTGGGGACTCATTTTTTGTTCCCATAAATTTTTGTGTCCCCAGGACGAGAGTGTGTATTGATACTTGTGTCCACCCACCCACCCACACACACACACACACACACACACACACACACACACACACACAAACTAGAGATAGAGTTATTATTGGTTTGGCTGATGCCACTTTTAACTAGGTGGACTAATGGAACACCTACTTTGGGTTAAACACAACATAGTGTATTTTATTGTAGTCTCATATTAAATACAGTGGCATTTTATAAAGTATTGATATTGGCAGAAACTGGCTCCATTAGTGGGCATTGCTTAATATCCGGGTTCTCAACTTGAAGTGACTTTGAGAGAAAATGATTGCTCACAAAAAAAAAAAGTTTGATCTTCAGTTTCAGATTTATGAAGAGAATGGTTTGAATTTAACGCTCAGTGATCCAGATGTATTTATTCCTTTAGACTTTAACATCTAACCTTTTCACTGAACTTAGGGTAGGTTAGATTTAGAAAGAACTGAAAGGCCAAAATGCATGTATTAGTTAATTCAAAAGGGAAAACAGTCCAGTTTCTATGGTTATATGAAACATTACTGCAAAGAAATCCCATCCCTCACACCTCCTGATGTTTATCTGTTTTGTAGTATTTTTCATATAAAATAAATTCAATCCCAAGATGTTCTACTCGTGTGCAAAGATACTGATTTAAATACTGGTATGTAAAATTCAAAACCTAAAGTCTATGACATGACAAAAACATGCACACATCTTGCCAGTGTCATGCGTACCTAATAAAGTGGCCACTGTAAACTATATCTCCATCTGCTTCAAGGACAAGGACCCACATGTTTTTTTGTTCAGAAATGTTCTTTTGCATACCTCAGTCGTAACCAGTGGTTATTTGAGTTGCTGTCATCTTTCTATTACCTTGAGTCAATCTATCCATTCTCCTCCGACTTCTTTTATCAACAAGGCATTTTTTTTTTTTTTTTTTTTTGCCCATAGAACTGCTATTCAAATTCTATTTTCTCTGTAAACCCAAGAGAATGAGATGGTTGTGAATGAAAAATCCCAGTAGATTAGTAGGTGCTGAAATCCCTAGACCGCCAATCTGGCACCAACAACTGTATTCACAGTCGCTTAAACCATCATTTTTTTCTCATTCTAATGCTCGGATCGACTTTCATCAGACCATACTGACCATGTCTACTTGCCATGTGACTGAGCTCTTAGACGTTTGTGTTAATTTACAGTCAAAAAGATGCACCAAATAAAAGTGTATTTATATGTAAAATTATCATAAAACTAACCCCTAAGCCTCAAATGTAATACTGCAGATTTCCAACTGTTTTTTCTTTAATTATTTTATGTTTTTACTGAACTAAACTATCATAATGGCCTTGAAAACTTGGTTGACAAAAACACTATTGGTGTACAAATGTCACCAGTTTGTCACATTTCTATAACTTCAATACAAGTTTCTTCAGAACCTGAAAAAAAAAAAAAAAGTTTGTTACTGTTGATATAACAGTCGTTGGTGCGTGTTCTGGATACAAAATCACAGAAAAAAATTATTAGACCATCAAAAGTCATCATAAACAACGGATATGCATTCAAGCACTAACTCCTGTGTGTGTCATGTGACTAAAACAGACAGAAAAGAAAACATGGAATGCCTAAAAGCACTGTTTGGTTAGATATCAGCTCTTCAATTAAACTCTTATCAGTTACTGTTGTTGTTATGTTTATATTTGTCCAAACAAATGTATCTTTAGTTGTAGAAGGCAACAAGACATTTAAGAAAACAAGGGTGGTTTATGATTTTTTTTTTTTATGTGACTATACTTCACAGATAAATGACAGTACTGGTTGGTATATTTTCATTTTCTAAAAATAAGATCACATCTTTTCTTGTCTGTGTCCATACAGCCTCTCCAGACACTCCCATTCCTTCGCCTCCTCAGGGTCCCACTCCAGAGATGTACAAACACTTTCCCCAGCCCCTTTGTCCTCCCGCCAGCCCTTCTCCTTCCACACAAACAGAACCCTGACTTCACCCTGCACTCTGCCAAGAAGCTGACATGGCTTCAGCGTCTTTGTCCTCCATTTATCATCCCAGTCATGGTTTTAAATTATGAAAGTAATGCCTGTTTGGAGTCTGTGGTCAGGGCCTGGGTTTTCCTCTGCTTCATGCCACTGTGACTCCTGTTGGGGTTGCAACATTAAGTAAAACATAATTAAAGCCACTATGTGTAGCAATTTCAGACTTCAACATGTCACTTTTAAATTAGGTGGACTAATGCAACACCACACTAGGGTTAAGCATAACATGGTGTACATTTTTGTGGTCTCATTAAACTAGTATATTGGTTTTCACTGCACAGATTTTACTTACCCTGAGTTTACATAAAAACACTTTCACAACACACACGCAAACACGGTGGAAAATTTCAAGCAAAATGTCAAACCTCTGCATTTTATCAGTCATAGCTTTAATTTCAATACATTGTTCTTTTTTGTTTTTTGATTTACTGGGCAATGAATGCACTTCTTATAGTATTTTGTTTATTGTTTTTGCATATTAAATGGCTCTGATAATATGTAAATTTGCACAATATGCAACATCAGAAGCATACTTTGTAAAACCAATAGTATAGTAATAATAAATATAAAGCAATAAATAATAAATAAAAACACTGCATCGCATGGGCTGCGCATTATTAGGAGTGTACAATAAATACAAAACATATACATAGTCTGAGATTAGTGAATGTGTTATACTAAATATATATTTGTTAACTGAGCCACATATACATACAATAAGGGTACACACACACACACACACACACACACACATATATATATAAAATCAGCAGTTTCAAACAGTACTCAAATTATTTATTAAAATGACTATTATATCACATGATAATAATGTTGATAACATCTAAGAATATAAAATTCGGTGTATATATTTTAATGATAAATGAATGGAATTGGAGTTTTGTTTTTTTTTTAGATTATTTTAACTGTCTTTATTTAATTTGTTTTGAATCAGCTGTGCATGTATATTTTGGTGTCTTGATACTATGTAACTTCTTAATTCAAATGTTGATTAAAACACAATTTTGAAGAACTTCTGCACATTTTATTTATAATCGAAACAGTTGATTATGATTATTTAATATTTACACATCTAAGGGAAGGAAACCCTCACAGCTCATAGTACGTTGTGGCACAGTGGCACCCTCTTGCTGTCAAAAAGGAAACTACAAGAGGAGACCAAGGACTTTAATGTCTTTTGTGCTGTATGTATTGAATGCATGAGTGCCTGCTGTCAAATAAGTATTCATTCATTCCTGTGGTTTTTTTTTTTTTTTCAAAATAAAAAAAACTTAGCAAATTGTGAAATGGAAAAAGACAAAAAAACCTTTCCAATTTGTTGCCACTGGCACAACAAATCATTGCAAATGATATTGCAAAAAAAAATGATATTGACATTTTGTATATTCAGTTCTGAAAGATAAAAAAACAAAATAGAGAGACATAATGATAAATTTACAGGCATGTATTTCAATATAGTTTCTGCACATGCAATAATACTGAGTGTGGTTTGTCTATTACTTGCTTTATGGAAGTCATCATGCTCCCCCGCAGTTCCACTGGTCAGGGATATACAGTTTGTATCCAAAGCTTTATTGGCAGGCTATTGAAACCGCACTGCTGGATAATGCTGCTCATCTAAAATCAAACTAGTTTCCCCAACTATTCATCTGAGACAACACACTTTGAGACAACCTTCGAGGCCAAACAAGAATTTAAAACTGGAATTTTAGCCTGAAAGTGAGCCGTACTGAGGCCAACTGTACTTTTAAATTTGTGATTTTGTTTATGTCTATCTACACTCAATCATATACTTGGGGTTTATGTGTGTGTGTGGAGTGTTTGTGTACTGTGGACGAGACCAGGGGATAAAACTGATAGCTCTTATTCTCTGTATATTGTTGTGTGACTCAGAGAAAACACTGCAGGTTATTTATGGAAGAGGAGATGATGTTGTCTAGAATCAACATGGCCAAATCCTCCTATCAACTCCATAATGGACAAGCTACCTGGCTTAGGTCAAAACAACAACACCCACAATGAGAGGATGTGTGTATGTGTATATTCCGTATGTGTGTTTCTACTCTCTCCTACCTGCAATTTATTTATAATCTGTGCGGGTCCATGTGTGTACACTCCTATATGTGTGTTTTGAGAAGTTTGTGTGTATGTGTACCCAGGGCGCTTTAATCAAAGGTCTATAGTGGGGAGATGTGGGGGCCCCTGTCTCTCTCTTTTTCCTCAGATAAAACTGTGTGTTAGCATGCCAGTCACATATCTCATCTGAGACGCACCGCTCTCCTCCCCACACCTCGCCGCGGCCCACACTGACAGCACAGTATTACACACCAGTATGACGCTCGCTCCACCTGAGGAGAGTGGTGAGAGGGAGAAATAGTGGGTTCAAGATATACAGCAAAGGAAGAGAGGGAATTATTTTCTGTCCTTTGTGTTTTACTTTGACTTGCTCATTAAACTGGTCTTGAAATACTCCTGTTTTCCAGATGATTAAGGTTGTTGTGCAGGAGTTTAAAGTCATAAAATAGCACATTTGTTAACCCTTTAAGAATTTTCCTCTACATTTAACCTTTCATCTGTGGCTAATTGTCATTTATTATATCATCTCTATCATCTACTTTTGTTTTTTTTGTTTTTTTACAGTAAAAATCTGGTATTTTCCTACATTGCATTTACGGAACATAGAGAACAAAAAGTGACTTTAGTGAATCACTAAATACAACATTAACTGAACAGACTTTCTCATTTGTCAAACTATATGGGTTTTATTGGTGAATCAATTTTGCAGAAAATGACGGTGTTTCCATGTTCACAACGGAGGCTCTGAACATCCAAATGGGTCATATCTGATGATGATGAAAAGCTGAAAAACTGCAATTTATCTGAATTATTTACATGCATCAATAAGATTAGTGGTTAAATAGTTAGTAAACACTTTAGATCAGTAGAAGCTTTTGGTCACTGGCAGCTGTTCAGGTGTTTTAATGATTAAATGTCAAGAGGTCTAATTTGTTCTGAGTTATGTACACATTATAATTTATTTTAACTCACTGACTTAATTAAATTGAATATTTACAAGTTAATCAACCTCTCACAGTTAATCCAAAATTTTTTGTTTTGTTTAATTCATTCAATCACTGCAGAATCTTTTGATGATCAGGATTGTGGACCTGGATCTGTCCACCCATTCATCCATCTGCTTTCTCTCAGATCATAACCACTAGATGGCAGTACATGTCTGTGGTTTCACAACAGAGAAATTACCATTTAATGGCTGTATCAATGTAGTTTGCCCTTCCTCTGTCATTTTATGTGAAATTGAAATAAATAATTTTTTATAAAAAAGAAAGTAAAAGCAGAATGTAACCAAACATATTTAAGAATAATTTCATACCATATGTATCACCTTTTTCTTCACTTAAAGCATTTACAATTATATGGAAAAGTTGTCATTTTTATTTTCCGAGCAAAAGTGGGAAAACGTTCAATACGAAGCTATCTTTTTATCATGTAACTTATATTTATAACATGCTTTTTTTTTTTTTTTTTTTTTTTTGCATTTTCAGGTTATCCTTTGTATTTATTATGTATTTTGACTGATTTTTATCTGCATATAAATGCACTTAAAGCGGGTTTGTTTAAGTCATTTTTGACTTTGCTGCATAGTGTCATTTTAATTGAACAGAATACACTGTTTGACTGAATGGTTTTTGTTAAAAATAGGCTGGAAAGATTGCAAAGTCACACTCCCATGCTCAACACCATGCAGGGGAATATTGGTATAGTCTGAAATGAATGGCATGTGTCAGCGATCCCAGATTAGAGCCGGAGATTGCCAACTATCATTCCTCACCAGTGCATTTACCCATAATTCCCCTCTGTCTCCAACATATCCGATGATTCCTCCTCCAGCAGACAAGGTGAGGCTGTATGAATCTCTGCCTGTAACTCTGGAATGAATTTAAAACCTCTCCTGAGTGATTTTCTGTGTCTCCGTCCTGTGACTATATGTATGTGTGTGTATGTGTGTGTACGTGTGTGTGTGTGTGTGTGTTTGAATGCATGTGTGGTTTCTGATTATACCACAGCATGGGTGAAGGGAAGGAAAATACAGTGACAGCTTCATTTCCAAAGCTGAGTTCACATAAATGAGGGATTAAAGCAAGCAAGAGGGTTAAGGCTCACCTCGGCCTTCAATGACAGCTTTCCCTCCTTAAAATCACTCACTTCCTCTTTCTGTCTGTCTGTCTGTCTCTGTCGCACCCCACTTTCTATCGCCATCTTTTTGTCTCAGTATTTAAGACAACTCTTTTAGTGTTTTCCCATTTTAGGTTGTATGTTGCTTGTTGGTACAGTTCATTTTGCCTGCAGAGATAATAAACACACAGATAGAAAATTTTAAAAAAAAGACATAAAAGGCATCGCCTACACACACACACACACACACACACACACACACACACACACTAATGGGGAGCTGGGGTGTGCTCTACATCATGATGACGGGGACCAGGTTAGGGCAATGAAATTAGGGGTTAGGGCTCAGTCAAGGGTGTATGTGTGTGAGTGTGAGCGTATTTGGTGGGGTACATTAGGGAAATGAAAAGGGGTGGTCCAGTGATGGCTTCTGAGATGCAGACTTGTTAGAATAAAGGAATATAAAAAAGACAGGAGACAGAGAAGATGACAGGGTGGATGATAAGATGAGTAGTGCAGTAATGAAAATGGCCTCATGTACCCTGAGATTACACAGGGAATGAGATTGGAGAAAGAGAGAGAGGCTGAAAGGGGCATAGTCTGGAAGGGATGAAATGGGGGAGAAGAGAGAATGAGAGTGAGGGAAAGGGTGGAGAAAGATGGAGACTTGTCCATGATGAACCATGGCAGGAATCACCAGGAACAGACATGAAGAAGGTGAAGAAGAAGAAAAAAGGAGGAGAGGAGGCGAGAAGAGAGAGAAGAGGAGAGGAGAGAGGAGAGGAGAGGAGAGGAGAGGAGAGGAGAGGAGAGGAGAGGAGAGAAGAGAAGAGAAGAGAAGAGAAGAGAAGAGAGAGAAGAGGTATTACAACTCAGGACGAGGCAGACCCACTCTGAATGATAAGTGTCTCACGCGCTGAGGGTTATGGGAAGTTCACACAAACAAATGACTCCCATTTGCCAGAGGCGAGGGACACAATTGAGAAAGAAGGGGCGAAAGAGGAGATGAGGGGAGAAGGGAGAAGAGAGAGGAGAAAGCGGGAGGTGGGGGGGCGACTAAACACTAGAGCCATGATTTCAGATAACTCCATCTGCATTGAGATATTGCTTACCTTTTTACCCCTCTAATGTTTTCATGGGTTTGTAGCATAAACTAAAGCACCTTCAATCCAAAGGATATTAGGAACCCTGTAGTGAAGCGCAGTAAAATCTGTACTTGGTATCTTAAATTATAGGGCCCCTATAGACCTTGGTCAATAACACTAAATGCATTCCAAATTGTAGTGTGTAGGAGGGCTATGTTTTGCACCATAAGAGGTGATATCAAACAGTAATAAAGGTGCATGAGCACTGCCTTTACTTATACACTAAGCAGCATGGAATCAAGGAGAAGAATGGAAGGATACTTCCCCCCGAAAATGTCTTCACCTCAGTCGCTTTTTACCTACGTCATACGGAGACCAAAAAGTGTGTTGGCATTTATTCCAGCTAAATAATCCACTGATTTAGCGTCTTTCAATTGATTTTTCCCTGTTAAATGTCTTTTTTTTTCTCCAGTTAAATCAGATAATTCTCTTTTCAAAGGCCTTAAATTTTTTTTGCTATGACAGAAAATAATCACACTACACTTACTGTTATTTTGACAGACATAATTGTAGTATTTAGAACTTAAAAACTCAATCTCTGAATTATCCATCAGGTAAAACACAATAAATATGCTTTTAGTACAGGAAAAATGTTCAATATTTGATCTAAAACATCATCTATAAATATTAACCCCTCAGAATTACGGAGGAAAAGCTACTTTCTGTATGGCGTTTTTTCATGCTTTTAATCAGTCACAGAACAGACAAAGATGGCAATTTCTCCTGTGACAGACATATCAATAGTCCATAATGTGATAATGCAGTCAACAAGACATGTTCTGTCTTGAGTAATTGGTGACCCACACATTTCAACTGGAAAAGCATGTTCCTTCACTCTTCTCCATTTTCATTGCTCATTCCACTCACACATAAACTACAACAGCTGGACACGGCATGGCATTTGGGGCTACAAAGGGCATTTTAGAGTAACGGAAGCTGTCAAGAGAATTAGACATGCAAGAAAAGGAAAAAAAAAAACCAGGTGGATCATAGAAGAAAAGCAACAGACAAAACTTCTGAAGTGCAGCAAATATAAACATGTAAATAAAGTTATCTCACGGTGGATCTTCTGTGCTAATTGCCACAAATCAAGATCTGTGCAACAGGGCATAGCTGACAGAATGAAGTTTAATCATGAAATGGAAAGAAAGATCCAAACACACCTGAGGAAGATCAGTAGAATTAGACAATAGCCACTTTTATCTCCAGTTCACAAGACTGTTGGGTTTCCATTTTGAATTTTATCATCAGAAACAAACCAAGTGTAAATAATTTGCCTTTCATAGCAGAGGCGAAGCGTTTCATTTCCAAAACAGCTCCGGATCTAATTATTTTACCTCGAAATTAGAACGCCGCTCACTTTAAAAGGTACAAAGGAATTCACTGTAAGCGTGTAATTAATTTTATATTACTATTTACCTTTACGTCAGTTAATTATGATCGCTATAGATGTGTGCACTACACGCAGACACACCCACACTCACAGACACACATTATACCATGTATAGAGAAACAGTAGTGGTAAAAAGTGTGAATTTTACACACATGACTTCCTGTCCTAATCAAGGGCTTTTTCAGCTCCTATCTGAACGACACACATGGTTGCCTCCTTCAGCTGGATACCTACACAGCGTGGATGTGTGTTATGAGACAGCCAGCGTTATGTGTGTATATGTGCTCACAGAAGCTCGCCAACCCAGCAGTGGAGTGGTAGAGGATATTAGGCCGCAATTGCAAAAAGATTGCAAAAAGTGACATCCTTAATAGAGAAAGATTACTGTGTGCAACATCACTTTGATTTGAGCTGCATACATTTTCCTCACAGACAGGCTTCTGGACAGCTCTGCACTATGAGCACTACAGAATGGATGCCCTGGCCTTTGTACGTGCAAATGCAAATGCATGCAATCACATATGCAGGTATACATTTCCTGAAAACAAGAGAGTTAGATACAGACGTCCTTTTTGGCAATCATTTTTGACTGAGGTGGCAGTGTTTCAAATTATTCTTCTTTTTTTTTTATCTTTTCCTGGAAGCCTTCATGTTTGGACATGAAGAATATTCTGAAAATATACATTATCTGCAAGTCCGGACTTGCACAACATATAACATATGCAGCATATTGATGTGCTTGACAAAGAGAATGAATAGTAACTGTTGTTCCACCATTGAAACAACAACATTTAATCTCCTCACATATAGCATAAAACAATAAATGGATGTTTACACTTCCAGGCTAGGTAAAGCTGGGAATATATTAATGCAAATGTAATTATTTAAAATGAATTAATTCATATTTGAATCCCTATTGTTTTTCCATCACAGTAGGCATCTCTGGAATGATATCCTCATTAAGAGTCAGTCAAAAGTTTTAGCTGCACTTGTAAGGAGCACAATAAGTTTTGATATCTTTTGATCCTTTAAAAAATACTGTAATCAATCCTGTGTTGTACATGTTGTATAATTTGTCTGCAGCCACCCTTGTAAAAATCATTTGGTTAATTAGAAGGTTTACCTTTCATTTCCACCTCATTAAAATAACAATATCCATCATAACAGCCTTCAATACAGCTGGTGTCAAGTAGAGTAGCAAATCTAGGATCGTGCCAGGGGAGAAGATGTCAAAATAAAAGTCCCCCGCCTCAGGTCAAAATATTCTCAAACCCCTGCGGTGGATCAGTTTCAATCAGGAATAAAGTTTGTTAGCGCACAGCCTTGAATCTGAGCAGGACAAAAGCACGAGGGAGGTCCTTTATTTAGCTAATTCTCTGCTATTTGAGATGTACATATTTCTACACTGCTTTGATAAGGCCTTGGGGACATGCATGTTTTAATTAGACCTGAGCAGCCTGAGCAGCCTGGTTGAACAGTTCATAGAAAACTTTGAACATTTTCGCTGAAAGCCTCTCTCTCTTAGTGACAGGCAATGTGTAATTAGCGGCATATGTGCATTTGCATATATGCACCCTGTGACATGTTGCATCTTATTTGAATAAGTAGACATGTCTCAATGTGATATCCCTGAAGTGAATACATGAATATGAGCTGCTAATTATACCAATCTTGCAAATAATCTATTTAAATATTAATATCTTTTCACTTTGCATTGTTTGCTGGGAGCTTTTTTCGTCAGTGAGCTGTGCATGTTTGTTTGTGTCAGTTCTACCTAGGCTGCGGTGGGTATTGTCCTCAGCGCGTGGTACGTGTATGTGTGTCACTGCATGTTGTTTCATGTGTGTATACATGTACTGTCTGGATGTGTGTACATGGTCTCCAGTGGAGACAGACATTGTGTGAATTCTCATTTTTACACAGACAATAAAAGGCAATCAGTGAGGCCACTGTGTACAACAAGCTATGGAACATGAAAAGAATTCACTATGTGACTGTAGCTCAAACCTTATAAAAGTGTGCAACATTCACCTGGCAAACAGTCTACCGCATTTTTGTGTGATTAAAAAAAAACATTCTGATAATTATGGGAATTAAACCCTTTCTCATTATTTTACGTTTCTCGCAGCGCTACACAATACAAATAAAAATGTTCATACTTAACATGTTGCAAAAAATAATTTAGAGCTTCCAGTTAACATTGGCTGATTGGTTGCCATCAGGTGATAATTATTTAATCATTTGAATAAGAATATTTTTGCATTTGCGTTACCACAACTTGACTTGAAAAATTGCTCTCTTGTTAGTTGTGACACTGATATTTTTCAAAACCAATCACAAAGGAATGAGCATAAAACTGTCTTAAATGCTCAGTCTGGGCTCAGTGGTGATTCATGTCTGAAAGTTTTGAATCTTGGTCAGGCGTCAGTGTGATTGTAGGTTTTGATGTCATACTGAACATTAGTATTTCATCATATTGTATGATGAGTTAACAAGTGTGAGTGACAGCCAGTAACAATGATTCAAATAAACTACATTCGGTGTAATTATAAAATAATGCAGCCTATCTAATTTCATTACACTCTCACTGAGTGCAAATGTCCCACTGTCAAATTCAATTACAAGAGGAACACAGTTTTATTATCATATGTTCAGTTTCAATAAGTGAGATTTTGATTGTGTGCTTGTGTGAAGTTTGTGTCAGAGTCTGTGTTATGCTGGAAGCTGACTGTTTACTGTCGCTGGCAAACTCTGTCAGCTAACATCTTGGAGGTGCAAGTCACTGAATCACTGAAGAACATATAGATGTGTTAAGGATTTTTTGTGTAAACTGACCCTTCATAAGTGGATAGACTGTTATGGGTGTAAACATTTGTGATAGTCATTAGAAACATAGTTATCTGATAAGGCAGATATCAAAATCAACAGACAATAGATTAAGGCATAAACAGTTCTGTAAGCCTTAAGACACATAAAAAAAAGCACAAAAGACGAGTATGGTCATATACATTATTTGATCCATATGCGGTTCACATTGCATTAACTCCTCTGTTTCCTGATAGTCTACTTTGTTGATGCTGCTCCACACGTTGTTCTCATAAACTGTACATGTTTAACAGACGGAGGAGCCGAGATATCACATATTGTCTTTTGAAGTCAGTAGTTTTTGATTTGGTGGTGGCCATGTTGGTTTTTTGGAGTCAGTGGGAGTCTATGAAGTCTATGGGAGTCAGCCCAGTGGCCATAAGTGGTATTACAACTTTAAATACTTTGGAGCAGAGGTCAACAGGTCCAGCTCCATCATAGTAGCACCTATTCATTCTACAGAAGAAATGTTCTTTCTTTCTTTCCTTCTTTTGTTTGTTCTTTCTTTCTGTCTTTCCTTCTTTTATTTGTTCTTTCTTTCTGTCTTTCCTTCTTTTGTTCATTCTTTCCTTTCATTCTTTCTGTCTTTCCTCCTTTTGTTTGTTCTTTCTTTCTTTCTTCCTTCCTGTCTTTCCTTCTTTTGTTCTTTCTTTCCTTCATTTGTTCGTTCTTTCTTTCTTTCCTTCTTTTGTTTGTTCTTTCGTTCTGTCTTTCCTTCTTTTGTTCGTTCTTTCTTTCTTTCTTTCTTTCTCCTTTTGTTCGTTCTTCCTGTCTTTCTTTCTTTCTTTCTTTCTTTCTTTCTTCCCTTCTGTCTGTCACCTGACACTGGTGACACATAATTGCTCTTATCTTTTGATTGTCTACACTGATGTTTGCGGCCAAGTGTGCTGGACAATGAAAAGCCTCTGGACAAAGAGAGGCTAGGCTGATGAACACTACTCAGCTTTAATTGGATGCTAGTTTTGATGTAAGGCAATCATGAAGTCATCTGTTTGAAGTGGATAGGTTTGTTTGATCTGTCTTTGTATACATCTCTGTGTGCGGGTGTGTGAATGTCTCATCATCAGTCACCTGGTGTAGTTAAGTCAGGTATAAGGAATCAGGGAACGCACATTGTGTTTTTTTGTGAGTTCACCTTCATATACACGCTAATGTTTAATAGTGGTCTATCTGAGCCTGTGCTGTATGGTTCTAACAGTCAATCAGTCAGCAGCACAAACTACAGGACACTTCTACCTTCAAACTTATTAAAATGAACACTGTGTAACAAAGAAACATACCCTTCGCAAATTAAGTTGTGTGTCCTAATTGTTTTCGTGTTTGTGGGCCTTTCGACAACTTCAGAAGGCATTTGTTCTTGCTTGATGTATGCTTGCTGCGCCTCAGGCAATGTTTTTTATGACCATTATTATTCAAATGAGCTAGAAATGTGTTTTGAAAGTCCTAAATCATTGAGCATGAATGGCTACCCTTGGCGTTTATAAATGACTTTCCACACAAGCAAACCTCTGCCTGCATGGTTTACTCCACTGAGCTCATTTGGGTATTTGAGTTCTGTCAACAGAATTTGTGTCAGTTGTCCACTGGCACGACAAGTCGCATTAGAAAGTTTGACAAGATTTTTCAATACTGTTTTCGACTTTCTGAGTGATACACAGTGTTGTGTTTGTAATTAGAGAGGAGGGTGAAACAAATGAGTTCCACTTGATGAGCAGCAGGTGAAAAACTGAAAAAGGTCAAAATATTTTTCAAATAAATTCCCATCATTACGGTTTTATTCAGATGAAGTACTTGTTCTTAGCGTAGAATCTTAAAAAGAAACCCTGGTGTGTGGAAGACAACTCAACAAAAGCACCTTAAAAAGTGCACAACTGGATAGACATACATGTTTTATTATATTTTTCATAATTAATCATCAGAACTGGTTGTAAATGTAAATTTTTTTTTTTATCATTGTCTGTTTGTGTCGCTGCATTTTCCCAGCAGGTCTTAATACTGTAACGCAAGCAATGCATTTGTCGTAGTTAGATATTGTGCAGACTACAGCAGCTTGACTGGTGAACAACTTCAATTGCCTCGAAAGTCAAAACATTTTGAGAGATTATAACCCTCAGTGCCACAGTAGCTAAAACAGAACTAGTCCAGCTTTTATCTCTGTTGATAAGATTTGGTTTGTAGATATTTTTATATCAGCCTAACTGCCCAGCATCTGCTTATACGACTTTAAGAGAATCGACACACACACACAGACAAATGCACGCATCCCGTGTCTCATCCTGTGTCCACACACACTCACACACACAGACCACATCTTGATTAGGTTTTCATAAAGTCTGGGACTATGCTGAGTCTGTAATTGACTTTGACAGCAGAAGCCTCCATGTCCTATGGCTATGTTAAACGAACAATTTACATCTTCATTTCAAATTCTACATGGATAAAAAGCTATTAATTACATTAGTCTCCGAAGAGGCTTTCCAGCTGTGTAGAATATGTGTGTATATCTATGTCTGTGTGTATCTCTCATTCTTACAAATATACACTTTTGCTCATTTGTATATTAATTCTGTCTTGCAGCTAAACTATGTCCAGTAAATGCGTCTCTGGAGATGAGTTTATGAGTGTGGAAAGGACTTTTATTCACATGTATTGCTTTGCAAGGCAAACGCACCAGTCAGTGCTATATGAGCATTTTATGGACAGGAGAACATTTATTAAATCTATTGACTTGGCAGTGGTTGCAAAAGCTTTGACCCTTACACTACAACCTATTCATTGCTTGTAATGCTGTTAGTTAGAAGTTTAAGACAATTTTACAGTGGCTTATAAAATATTGTCAGTGTATAAGCTCCACCTTAGCCTTTTCTGAGATAGATAGATAGATAGATAGATAGATAGATAGATAGATAGATAGATAGCTCAATCAGCTCAATCAAAGATGGAAAAAACATTCATAACCAAATGGGGGGGCGACAATGCATGACAATAAGGCAACTTTTCTCTCTTAGAGTGCTTCCTGTCAGCTTCAAAGAGTGCTTTAAGAGGCCGGGAAAGTGGCTCTCTGAACAGCAGCGAGAACAGAAGCATCTCAGCCATCATCTCTGAGCCATCTGCGTGATGGGGGGAACAACACAGACCCCTGTGTTTGCTTTGGAGATACAACGATCAAAGAACAACACTAACCATATAATGAAGGGACAGATGGACCTTATATGAAGTGGAGAGAGAGAGAGAGAGAGAGAGAGAGAGAGAGAGAGAGAGAGAGAACCAGAGAGGGAGAAGTACAGTGAAATGGGGAGAAAGAGGTGTAGACAAAATCAAACTGCAAATGCAACAATCTTTTTAGTAGAGAGAGAGGTGTGCAGGGGGGGATATGATGTGGTGAAAAAGTGCGAGCCATCTCGTCGCATGCAGACTGCCTGCGCTGAATGAGAAAGCTAAAAGGTAATTTCACGGATAAAGAGGAGGCCTAATGCATAGAGGTAATGTAGCAGGGGATGGAACAAAGGCAAACTTTCATCTCTTTAAGCTTGGATGGAGAGAGAGTGAGAGAAAGCGAGAGAGAAAGCTTTGATGCTTTGAAAATGATAATAACAATCTCAAAGTCAGCCTTAGAAGAGAATGTGCCCCCCTTACTGTGCCCCATCCCCTCCTCTTCTGCCCCCTACCACTTAATACAACTGCACAATGACTGTCTAGGACAAGGTGGGCTGTGGGTGTGTGTGTGTGCGTGTGAGGAGGGGGGCTATTGTGACACTTAGGGCCCCAAATTACTCAAGGAACAAACACAAAGATGATGAGAATAAAGAGGCTCATTATATCTAAGATTAGATGACTTTTGTGGACATACTAAAGGATGAATTTATGTAAAGATGATATTTCAAATAGGTGGTGTATAATGTTATATTAAAATATGAATGTAGATAAAAGATTCATGGATTGCAGCTTCATATTCTCTTTCGATCTCAGTATGCTCGATAGCAAAATGAAGAACTGCACCTGTTCTGGTCACAAAGATTTTTCCTTCTTTTTTTTTTTTTAGTTCTTTTGTCTACGGAAGAAGCCCATATTGTTTTCACAGCTTGTATTTCTCTCTTCTTTAATGCACAATGCCGGTGAAAATGACGGGCATTACATCCCATCTGCCTTCAAAATAATGTAGGTGTATGAAATGCAGAGCTATTAGAGAAATGAAAGTATCTATTGTCTTTCAAGTCAGACAAACTACACGACACAATGATGGTTAGAAATGACATGTTCAACCGCAAAGGAACATTCTCTACCTGTCAATTAAATAGGAATTATGCCAGGATAAGAAATGCAGGTGTATATGCGCAATATGTGCATTAATACAAAACTTTACTGTAGTATGTATATGCAGTAATATATCTAAATCATGTTGCTTCCAAGGGGATAATGACAATTTATCAGGTGAGTGGGAAGTAGCTTTTAAGGTTTATGCAGCTCTCTGTGACAAGTTAAGCATTTTTTGCAAAGCGGCCACATGAGAATAGTATTGTAGAAGACCTCTAAACAAGCTTTATGGATTTATAAAATGCAGGGAAGCATTTACACAAAGATGGCATCTACTGAAAGAAGCATCTTATAATAATCAGTGTCATTATGGCCCAGATTTCCCAATTAGGATCACGATATGAACCACATTTTATTGTTTTGAATTGGAACAGATGATGCATTTAACTGCCTTAAAGCATCTGAGTGCTTGAGCCCATGATCTTTGACCTTCCAATGCTGGGGGGCTATCCCATTAGCTGACTATGTCCAGCCATTTGGTGTGTTTTGTGAGTATGTGTGTGTGTGTGTGTATTAAGTGGAACACCTCCCCCACCTTGCTCTCAGAAAATACAATTTAACACCCAATCTTCAATTATTCAAACCATTTGCTTCAGTGCAATCTGACCCACAAATGTTATGGGTATGTATCTTGGATGGATTAAACTTGCTTCATGTACAATATACTATTGATGGAATGCATTAAATGAATAACTTTTTTATTTTATTTAAGAAATGCACATGATGCAAGCACTAGTTTCAATTTTTTAGTGATCAAACCAGTGCTTTTTTTGATGATGTGGAAATGTTTTATATTAATTCTGCTTTGTTCTAAGCTGGGGCCTCCTCCTGTTGATGGAGAAAATTGGAGCTCTGATCAGAGATTGAATTCCAGCAGAAAATGTCCTTGTGTCTTACCTCATTGGTTATTCTGTCCTGGTTAGCGCCAATTGCACACAGAGAAAAGACCTTTTTTATCCTTCCTCCCTCATTTCGTTTTTCTGTCCTGACCCCTCAGAGTATCACCAGACCTCAAAATTGCATTGAATATATAAATGCTAATGCTAATAACTGCTAGCAGGAGAAGATAATGTCCTTGACTGGTACAAGAAAAGATGCTTTTCTTTTACATGACTCACTGCCTCTGAATAACATTAGGAGAGTTCACATCCCAAGCTCTTATTTCTCTCCTATTCTTTTTCATTCCCTTTTCTTTTTTCTTAATTTACTTGACTCCCCCCTCAACTCTAGCCTTCTAGTAGCAGAAAAAAATGTAGCTGAAGTGTAAAATATTAATTCATTTATCTGTGCGATAAGATCTTGCTGCCTCGCTCGAAATTCCAATGACATCCATTTGCCATTAAGTCAACGCAACACACAAGCAATGAGGCCTCTGGAGCTTGTCTGTCTGTACACCCCCTACCATATCGTGGCTCCGTTTTTATGCCTCTGGAAGCTTTTCATGGTAGGAATTAAACTATAATACTTGTTTCAGTGGCATGCATGTTAATGGCTGCAGCAAAGCTGTCATTTAAGAGACACTAGGAAACAGCTGCAGCGAACAAAATGGCCTCTCGTGAAAACACCCAGGATGTCTTTCGGACTTTTTATTGTCTCTCTAAAGACAGAGATCATCCTGCTACCAAAATCCCTGCAGTTCTGGAATGAATGTGCAACTTGTTATTGTGAATTCTGATTGGTCTGTATTTAAGGGTGTCCAGTGGGGTCCAAAAAGCCTCTTAGGCCTTTCCCAATAGGGCCCGTCAGTAACAATAGAGGAATTAAAGGACCTGCACTGGCATAAAGCCCCATGACATGAATAAGAAGTCAAATATTCCATTGTTTCATATAGGAACTTGGTTCTCTTTGAAGATGGATGTGAAGAGAACTGCTCGGCAGAATTTGCCCTTGCCTCAGTTTCTTAAAAATGAATTATTTCTCGTCTAGCAGGCAGCTCTCCGGAGGTGAGAGGCTGCCTCTTTACATGAGCAGGTATCAGTCTTAAAACCGCTCAAAGTAATTGTAGCTTTGAAGTCACACACATCACAGATGGCACAGTCAATATTGCACCAACTTGTCTGGGTACTTTCCTCCCAACTCTGCTGTACTTCTGCTCTTTTTCTTGTGACGAAAAATACATTATTTGTCACAAACTTTTTATTAAAGGAGGCCAACCATCAATCAATCCTGCAATCACTCATGCAATCACATTAATCATTCCTCCCTGCTTTATTTGCATCATTTGGTAAAGAATGTTGAGAACCCCAAGTGAAATGTACTTCATAGCTACATCTGATTCTACATGCTCTTTTGACTGCATGCTCTTCAAATCATGTCACCAATATTCAGAAAGAGTAATAGTCACTGATAACAGCTATTACATTTACGTCCAATGTAACTTTGCGACACAATTTTCCCCTTGTTCCATCAACTTTATGAAGGCCTACAGTGCATTTACTCTGCAAATATAAGTTGGCCACAGAAGGTGAGGCCAGTGTGTAGCAATAACATGACAAGGCAAAAAGAATTATTTGTGAGAATCAACATTAATACATAATATCATTAATTTTAAGACATCTCTGTGGGATTTCTGCTTGGAAGAATTACAATCAGCTGAGAACTCCTGTCCGAATTCTGTGCCACAAGTGAAAATCTACCGGGAAAACTTGTGTACTTATGGAGTAAATAAATTCCACACAGAGGAATAGTAGGGGTATGGAGCTGTTAAAGTTCATTGTTACAGGAAACAAAGGTTTATGATAAACATGGGCTTTACCACATACAGCCAGCATTACACAAACAACCACAATGGATTATAAAATACCACAAAGAAAGCCTAGTAAGCACAACACAGTTAAATAGCCACAGGTAGCCACAAACACTTCATCACAAACAACCACAAAATACTGCAAATGAGCACAACCGAGCTCAAAATACCACAAACGACAAAAAAAATTTGTTTTTAAAGGAAGTGGTACCAGGCATCAAACCATCTGTGGCCATGTAATGAGAAGATGAAACAGATGAATCATGGAGACACAGGAGTTCTTGAGTCTCCACAGGTATAATGCCGTAAATCATTACCACCTTTCAGAGTCCCTGCTTGAAGAGGTATTGTTTTGAAATCCCTGAGCTGCTATCTGATCTTCTCAGAGGCAAAATTTATCAGCAGAGCATGTGAGAAAGACAGAGACAGGTTGGTATAGTATGCTCTAGCAGCACAGGGAAAGAAGAGGAGGGGAAAAAAAAGGAAACAAACAGGGAGTGAGCATCAAGACAGAGAAGCAGACATCACAGGAAGACAGCAAGCACAGTCTTTAGGCCAGGCTTGAGAGGTTACACACATTTCCTGAGTTGATTAATAAAGTCTGGCTAGGCATCAGGTCAGCACTGCGCTCATCTGGCTCTGACACACTCACAAACACACGCTTTTCTGCGCAGTCGGACAACATTCCTGTACTGACTGAAATGGTGAAACCTCTTTTAATTGTCCTTGAGCAGAAGCTGAACCCAAGGAATCTATTTTAAAATATATACAGACTCAGTAGTTACATGCCTGTGAACATTTATGTGTGTGAATATGTTGTTATGTATTGCCAGGGAGCTGCATAAATTCCATAGCTTTTATATCCTTGTATGGTGTATTTGACTGCGCAAGTCCAGAGCCAAAAGCAGGCATGTGTGTGTCTGGTAGCCATGCTTCCCAACCAATGATAATACAATAATGAGGTCATATCAGTATTCATCTCACAGGCTGGAACAGGGTGAAGTGTTGATAGAAATGATATTAGGCCATCCAAGATTAAGCACTTTTACTCAAATACATACTCAGGTACTTTAAGCCTAACCCTTCATAATGGGTCCATTCTCCCACTGCATAATGGGGCTCCTATTACAAACTGCATTTAAAAGAATCAAATAAAACATGTAATTTTTATCAAAAAGTAAGAAACACTCACCAAAATGCATCATTAGGGCAGCCCTTGCCCACAGTTTAAGACATTAAGGGCATTTAACGATAAGGAGTGGTGAGCATAATGGGCTGGGTGTGGGTTCATCGGGTTGTCTGCTAACATTTTTATTGCCTTTTTGCTCTATACTTTACCCATTAAAGAGTTGGAAATGTACAAAAATTGTGTGCCAATTTGTCAGTTATTTGCCCGCTAAATGTCGAAGCACTTTGCTGTCATTTGGGGTGATCAATGCTTAATGAATTAGTCTGTTTTTCACCTCCGTTAAAGGCAGACATGCTTAGCACCTTCGCAATTCCTTTGAGGCCCTGTCTGATGGAAGCCTTCCACCCCTAATTTATGAAAAGTGAGGAGCTAAGCAGTTCATGCGTCTAGAAGTGCTAGCTTTTTGGTAAATTGCTTTTTGTGAATTCACTTGAGTCCAAAACGGAACTCATCCTCAACTTTCATTAAATGAAGGATGAAAGAATGTCTTCAGAAGTGGTGGAAATAAAGGGGAAACAGAGACAGAGAGACCAGAAGATAAATGGCAGGCGCTCAAAGCAATGTTTACATGATGGGAATGAGCGTCCTAATGCAGTGATGATTGCAGAGTATTTCCAGTGATTCCATTTAGCCTATTGAATTAGCCGGAGCTGGAGTCGGCGTTCTGGCCCTGGCGCTCCAGAAACAGACACCCAGGCATCCAAATCCAATTAAATACATTTGTTAAATAATGTAATGATTGCCTGAGCATACTTTTCAGTTGGACTCCATTCATTTTAAGCCATAAAAATGCCATTGTTTTCTGAGCTTTGGGAAAGGTTATGCAGATTGATAGAATTAATTGTCTGGCAGGCGAAAAATGTCATTAGAACACTTAGATGGCCATGATGGCCCATTTATATCCCCAGTCTGTTAGCGGCCAGGCATTTTAATTTGTAACTTGACATGATAATGTGGCTGGTCCCCAGCTCACAGACACAAATATTACTCACATTGATTAAAAGGGACCATTTCTCCCTCCTTCCCAATAGCTGGACATGGAGAATCCATACACTGTTAACTTTATCTGGCCAACATTTAGTTTGCCATGACTTTTATTGCTTATATTTTAATGAAGAACGTAATAAGAATCTATAATATGCAGATGTAAAGTCACGCAGCCATGTGAGGAAGGACATTAGCATTGATAGTTAAGATGAAACTGGTTATTATCTCAAACACATGAATCAAACCTATGAACAACTATGAGCCCCAAATGACAAAACATTCGTAGACAATATATATGGGACCTACGGTAAAAGTTTTTTAGTGAAGACTCATAACGGCTAATATAGTTATAATATAGTTATAGTTTTTTATCAAATATACATGCAGTTATTATCCCCCTGTAACAGACTTAAGTTAGTATTTTAATCTGTCAATTTACTTTCAATTCCTTCAAAGTAATTTCATTGCTAGTTGTATAAAAATGTTCAGCCTCAAGCTTGTGGAAAATAGCATTTTACATTTTTGCACAGGCCACAGGCAATTATGTCAACTGTAGTATTTAACCTGGAGAAATCTTACCATCAGCTTCAGGGAGACAAATACTATGTCTGTGGATACACTGATCAGACTGCAAACATCTCCACAGAGGTCACCGACTTGGCTTGAGACTGAATTAGACACGGATGGAGAACTCTCCTGCATTATGAGTGGGGGAAAAGCCTATGTTTCCACGGTAACATATTCCTGGGTGTGAGAGGATTGGATCATTAAACCTGACTGGAGATTTCAAGGTCAAAGGTCAGAGGCACTGTGGTACAAGGGGAGCAGCTTGTGAATCTATCATTATAGTGTGCTCATAAACATACAATGTGGTGGTGTATGGGGTTGTAGGAGGATGGACGCACACTCGTTTTGATTCCTGACAATTAAAGAAAAGACTGAAATCACCTTTTGAATCTCCATCTGAGCATCTCGTCTATATCTGAACAAGATTTCCTCTCCCCATTTCCTTCACTCACATATCAACCTGTAATGAACACATTACGGTTAAGTGCATTATAGAACATTTGCCCAGCAAATGGCGGTGCATAAGTGACAGTCATAATAAAATTATGAGGATGGGCTGTAGTGGTCAGCCATTTTTTGTCCATTCTCAGAAATGTGGTATTATATGTGAAATGGAAAATGTGGTCAAGTGAAAAGAATAACTAAATTAGATTAGACTGTTAATTTATGGTTCTTTACATTGGAACTCCTGGATCTCAGTCACATATTTTTACATTTTTAGTGGTTAGGAAAAGCACACAATAAGTTACCTGACAGAAGTCAACATTTACAAATTGCATTCACCTACATAAAGCAGTGGACCAGCTGGAATAAACCACCGGCAAAGCGCAGAATGAGAACACAAACAGACACGTCTGGTGCTTACAACAATGAACAACAATGAACACCTTCATCGAAGCTCCATGTTTTCTCTCCCAAGTGTCACAATTGCCTAGCTCCTCTGACACGTTTTTTGCAATATTGTCTTTGAAACTGATAAAGCAAAATGATCAAAATGCTTGGAGACAAATCGAGAGCCTCTGGTTTGGAGTTTTGATTTGTGAGACTGGAAGGTGCTACACAAAGAACAAATGATGACAGTTCCCACTGTAGTTCTCTATATCATTATCAACCCTTATCAACTTTTTTTTCAAAGCAACCAGATGTGTTACATGTCCCCACTTTGTAGCGGTATCTTACACCAAAAGGAAAGGAGAACGGGTGTCTTTTAATATGATGTACTCATGAAGACAGTTAAAATTAGCTTCACTAATAAACACTGAGTGTACAAAATATTAAGACTGGCATTTTAATAATGAGCTCCATCCGGTTTTGCACAATCCATGTGTCAATTTGCAAATTCTTTTTTCGACCTGTGTCTCTCCATCTAAATCTCACCCTCAGGAGAGAAGCAGTTTAAAAAGGTGAAATCAATATAGGATCGAAGCTTTCATGTGGAATCCCTTGATCAGTCTGTCTCTGGGAAAAAGCACACATTCCCAATATTTTGCACACTTGGTTTCGACTGTATTTGACAGGACACGAGAAAAGAAAAAAAAAAAAAACATGTTTTAAAGAGTATCTTGAAAGTTGACTATCAATGAAACAAAAAATCAGTAAGGGTAATATATTATTAAAGATACCCAGGCCTAGATGTACTGTATGTGATATCGTATCTGCATCATCTACTATGGGATTCTTTTTGACCTCTACACATGCATATATGAGGACAAAATGTTAAAAAAAAAAAGTTGTTTGGAGGGTTTATCGCGTTAATGGAGCACAAAATTATTGTATTTTTGCTGATAAAGTTGGAACACTCCTAAGATAAATAGCCAGTGCATCATTTTTTTGCATTAACTTGAATACATTGAACAATATTAGTCTTGCAACAGCAGGCAACAGTTTTGCTTTTCATATAGTTATGCTGTCTATTCTTGCCTTTTTTCACTCAGAGCTCTGTGGGTTTTTAAGAAAAATACATTCAATAGTATAAAATGATTGATAATCTGCATAATTTAGCAGTATATTTACTGCACTTCAACCAAACATTAAGGCAATATAAAGTTAACTTAAATTTCAAGGCAAAGTTAAATATTTCCAAATGTACTTGATAGATGCATCTTTACCAGCTCATATTCATTATTATCTACAATTTCTGCAGACCTTCATTTCTATTATGGCTTCTGGTTCTCTGTTCTCATCCTCATCATCCAAACACAGCTCACGTGCCTCAGTCAGAATCGTTGCTTATTTATTGTGGTGCTACCACAGAATGAAATGTGTAAAAGAAAGAGAGGCCTCATTTATAAACCAAAGCTATGAGGACTAATCAATGTTGTATTGAGTCATGTGGCAGTAGTGTTTGTTCCCATAACAGGAGCAATATTTTGGCTGTAATGTTTGGTTCCTAAGGGGAGTGGGTGAGATATGTGAGAGAAGAAACTGTTCTACTGTGATAATGTGTCTGCAGTTAGATGCAAGCACTTTATTGTTTTAGTCAGAATGTTTTGTCTAGAATATTCCTGTTTCCTGTGTTTAACATTTATCTCTTTAACTTAAATCATAGGAGGCAACTAAAGGCAAAGGTCGAGTGATATAGTTGCAGTAAAAAACGGATTTGTGTCACAGAGAAGTGCAGGGCAGATAACAATCTAGGCAGATAGACTAATAATTGACTAATCATCAGATTTTAGTCATTCCATCAGTTTTGCTGAGTATGAGAAAGAAACATAGAATAATACCAGCTTTTTCGTTTCATCTTTCATCATTTTAGAAACTCTCATTGGCAGAAATGTCTTGCTTGAGGCATGTAAGACTGTTACAATTACCTTTAAAAAGAGGAGAACTGGGAAAACGTAAAAAAAAAAAGAAAAAAGAAAATTTAAAATCCCAATCGGTGCAGTAAGCTACTAACTGGTCTTGCATCATTAGTTAACTCTTTTATATAACTGTGTGAACAGTGAAATACACCAGGCAAAACTTGACATTTTCTCCTGCAAAAGCGGAAGAAAAAGTTGTTACATTTGCAGCGTTAAGTTAAATTAAGAATCAGATTTCTTTTGATTAAGATTATTATTAAATGCACATGGTGAAACAGTGGTTTTAGTAACACACGCCAAATATATAACTTATATGTGATGTATGATTAAGAGTTCTCACTTAAATGCTGTTGTCATTGTTATTGCACAGTTTAACATCGCGGTCAACGATCGATGCTCATTGATCCATGGTATTGTGTACTTCTGGAAGCAGGAGTGCAGCACGGTGATGGGAGACAACACAAAGTCTCGACACATTTGCCATGAAATGATCATCAGAGCCATTATTCTCCTGCTTTGTATGGGAAATCTGTGTCAGAAAGTTCTGCACAAAGTAATTCCATCTCAGTGTTCCTTACTTACATTTCTAGTGGCACCTGCATGTGGCAGCTGTGCAGAACCTCAGACACAGGAAGGGGTAAAGAATAAACCCCCATCACAGCTGAGGGTGACTGGATAACAAGTGTGAGGTAGTGAGGGAGAGGTGGAGAAAATAACCTCAATTTACACTCATTTTCACTTTTCTTTGGCAAATGTTGCAACATATTGGGTTTGTCGTGGCAGAGTCTGCTTTCTGTCCAGCGTGTGTGTATGTGTGTTTGCGTCAGGCATGTGTGGACAATAGGCAGACTCTCCTGGTCTCCTAGTTGTCCTAACCCCCTGTGGTGAAGCTGAATAACACACCTCATCCTGGGCTTCTTTTCTCTTGCTCGCTCATTTTCACACTCCTCTTTTCTCCACTTCCAAAAGGCTGAGACAAAAGCAAGCCTGTGTTATTGCCATTTTGTTTGCGAGTGTATGTAGAGGTCCTGTCTTGTTCCTTCACGAAATACTACGTCAATGGGCATTATGTAGATGTTTGAATAGCTGCCACCCAGGGTCTGTCTGTATATCTAGGTCTCCATAATTCTGTCTGTCTCTGCTTCCGTCTTAACAAATCCGTACTTTAACAATTTGCAATCCTTACTAACAGAACGATCTAATGCTGTTCTTAGACCTTACTGACTCCTATCCGCTTAATGATATTTATTTATATTAGTATTATATTACCATATTTGTCTCATTTCACACCGCGACTGCCAGGTGTCACTATAACAGCAGCTGTAGCTTGCGAGGAAAAGGAACAAGATGAATATTCACACACAATATTTATAATTTATTTCATAAATCTTCTTTTTTTTGATAAATCTATCCTTTGTTGGCGTAACAAATCACTTGCTTTTGAACATGCCAGTGAGCAAAGCCAAGTGATCTACATATCTTAATGTCAGTCTTCCATTCTATCACGTTACTTCATCTATCTTATATCTTTATGCTGTTATTACATATGATTGCTCGCAAATAAAAGGCAAATCATCTTGGAATTTTTGATCTAAATTTGCCTCTGCACGATGCGATTAATCCTTCACTTCTACCAATCTTTCCAATCTTGATGGCTGTCTCCCTGTGCCATTTTATGTCTGTTTCAATTTTTCACAGGACTTTGTGATGAACTACAATATTAAAGCAGGTAGAATGCTCATTTTCTACTCATCAACAGGCTCAGCGTGTGAGTGTGAGTTTCCCGTGGCGTAGTAGAGGGAAACGGATCACTGAGCCTCCCTAAGGTCCTGCAGAGTGATTAGGCTTTAGATAGGAGATCATCAATTCATACTAGGATCCATACCCGCTGTAATGATGGGGGAGAGTGTGTGTGTGTACGTACTGTACATGTGTGTTTACGTGTGTGTGTGTGGGGAGTGCACGTGGGAGTCAATTAAAATGTGAGACAGGCTAAAGAGAGTGATTATGTGCTGACCTTTCCAGCAGTTTTAGACACCCTGACCATGAAAGGGTTATAAGGGAGTTTAAATGGAAACACAAACACACACATTCATAGACATACATTTAAATGCAGCTTTTCCATATACTGCATGCCCTATGGATTGAAATTAATTAATCTTCTAGGTGCTGTAGCAGAGGCTGAAGCTAATGTCCTTCTGACTGTTTACCTGCCCAGAGCTCAAACAACGCACACCATATCGAATGGCCCGAAGAGGAAGAGGAGCAGCCACATACACATCAGCAATCTAACACACACACACACACACACACTACTAGCAATTAAAGCCCTTTTCCTAAGCTGATATCGAGAATGTTGTAATATCTTGCTAATATTATGTGAGCGTGAGACAAAAGGGTAGGAAAGCATCACATGCACCAGAAAGTTCAGTAACTGGTCAATCCTGAGTCAAGGTGTTCTTTCTGGGCTACAGGGTCCTGTAGCAAACCACAAAACTGAGTGCTCCTGGTGCATATTTTAATAACATTCATACAAGAGCTGCAGGAAAATATATTAATTTTTACAAATAAACAAAACAGTGCACTAGTGCTTCATACTGTTGCCAGTGTTTAAATGTCAAAGTGGATGAAACTGTCGAAAAGGGAAAAAAATTACACATATCAATTTTCCATGGCTATGTGTGTATTGTTTAGAATGCATTAACATCTTATAAATAATAATCAAATTCTGATAGGAACATCAGTTGAAGGATGGGATGTAAATACAGAAAAAAGTGACAACAGTATGGGAAAAAAAATCACTATTAATGAACATATACATAATGTGAAAATCTAGCGCTTCTTTATTCCGTGATTATATAGCCTACTTGAATTTTGTTGGTAAACTCTGATCATTTTAAGGATCTCATACTGAGTCACTGACTGATAGGACTTGGGTTGTACAAGTCACTGAAGCTGGGGCGCCATAAAGGGGAGGTAAACATGACTAAATCATGGGGCCTAGCATTTGTGGGGGTCCAGTGCATACAGGTTAGAAGTTGTGAAAATTTCATATAAGATTTGCTGTATAGTAGAGGCACAGAAGTTGGGAGTCGGACATTGACATCATGTTAAATTTCAGTTTCGTTTCGGCGGTGTAAGTTACTCTACGTTAGTTATGGAAGCCTCCCACCTCCCCAAGTCTGTCAGGTCGTTAAGATAGTGAATTTTATGAAGAGTCCACAACGTTTACCTTTCATGGGGCCTGCAACTGGTAGCAGCACCCCTGCATTTGAGTCAAAAATCTCTGTGCGAGTGGTTCCTCTCACTGTGAGTAAATCTTGGGTAAAGAGATCTGAGAAGGGATCGACTCGACCATCTCTCCCTAGCTCAGACCGTTGGACTCCCAAATAGATTTGGCTCAATCCGTCCCATTCCTGCCTACAAATCAACCCTTTACTGTAATATATGGGAGCTTTGGCAGCGTCTATAGGAGCATGTGTTTTTATTAGGTTGTGAAAGTTGTAAGAGGTTTGTGGATGGTGTCGTTTAGTATTTAAATGTGGTAGGAGTCGTGAATCAATTTCGGGTAAAAAAACAAAAAAACAATCTCTTCTCTTAGAAACCAGTATATAGGGTACTATTATAGTCAAGTTAGATCAGGGGTGGCAAACTCATTTTAGTTCAGGGGTCATATTCACCCCAGTAAAAGAATAACAGTTAAAAAAGTAAAAATAAATTAATTAATTAATTAAAAATATGAATAACATGAGAAATTTGAAATATCTTAAGAAGAACAAGAGCAATTTTACTAATTTTCTACTTTCTACAGAATATCAGTTTATCATTATACGTGTACATTAGAACTTTTAGAACAGTTAGTAACAGGCAGAAAAAAGTGCACTGACTCCTCTTGAAAAAATATAATGTTTAAATTTGTGCAGGTTCTTCACATTTTTTGTAAAAGGATAGTTTGTAAATGTAAACATTTTTACACTAAAACAAAGACAAAATTAGCATTTTTCACAATTTATAGGTTTTTACAATAGTATTTTACTGGTTCTGATCCACTTCAGATCTAATTGGTCTGAATTGAAATGGTTTTGACACCATTGATTGTTAGTATCTTCAAGATCATTTTTGCATTTCATAAATTCATCCTACGGGCCGGATTAGACCCTTTGACAGGCCAGATTTGGCCCCTGGGCCCCATGTTTGACACCTGTGACTTAGACAGTGACAATTTTTTCAGAAAATGTCCAAAAAAATTGAAATGTTTAGTATATGCTGTTATATTTTATGTATAATTAATGGAAAGTGGATCTGTGACGGTCTCTGTTGGATTCTGAACTGCTGTTTTGAAGCTTGTAGTTTGCCATGACTACGTTAGGTTTTTTTTGGAGCCAGAAGTGATCATATTTGGGCAAATGGGGTGGAGCTGCAGGATCAGGGCCAGTGCTGAGCCAAAGCCAAGCACTAGCTTACTAACTGTAAAATGATAAACTCCATCAAACACTAAGGAACAGTAGTTTTATTAACTTTAGTATTTTTATAGTCTTGTTATGTGGATATTATTAAACCATAATTAAAGTCGAGCCGTCTATCAGTAGACATTTGCGGGGTAAATAAACAAAATTTCTAAAAGTCTGCCATGATACAGATCCATCAATGAGACCCCAACATGACAGAAATCAAAGTCTTCTTTTTGACCTGACATCTCATTAATGGGGGAAAACTTTAAAGATGGACCAGGCTACTTATTAGAGGGTGCAAGTAAAATGTCTGAGACCAGAAAAAGTCATAAAAATAATTGACTTAATATTGAGAGTGAAGTCCAGTGTAAGTTTATCTGAGCTTCGAAGTCTTTGAAAGGTTTTTGGAGCCATCCCAAGCATTATTATGTAGTATTTTTAAGGTATTTCCACATTTACTTGAACTGAGGTCATTTCTCCTTGGTTTCCATAAACTTGTGATGGTGGCGTTGTAGGCCACAATACACATGGCTCTAACAAAAAGAGTAGAGCGAGCAGAGCACTTTATTGTTTTCTATCTAGAATGGCTTTGATGTCTTTTTCTGTGATTGAGACCACTCTGTCTATTGTATCACACAGTCACGGAAAAAAATATTAGACCATCAAAAGTAATCAAAACAGTGGTTATGCAATCAAGTACTAACTCCTGTGTGTGTCATGTGACTAAAACAGACAGAAAAGAAAACATGGAATGCCTAAAAGCACTGTTTTTGTCAGTACAATGACATAGATATTGATGTAAGAACTGAAGTGATTTTGTTTTTTACAAAGAAAACATAGAAAATGGATAGATATCAGCTCTGAAATTAAACTACTAAGTGATTTTTGTTGTTATCATTATATTTGTCCAAACAAATGTACCTTTAATTGTACCAGGCATTAAAATGAACAAGAATATAATCAAATAATCAATTTTTTTTTCCACAACTGTGCATATTTTTGCATGTTACAGTCATATGAGTGATACATCTGAATTTATCTAAAAAGATATTCCCCGTACACATAGAAAAACCACCTCAAGCGAGTGGAAATATCTTGTGACTTATTTACTTTATCATGTTTTATTGTTTGCACACTATACACTTAATTGTGATCTGACTAAAATCATCAAACAACTTGGTCCCAGCACAAAACAGACTCCAACATAAACTTAATGTGAGTGCACATGTAAGCACAAATCACATATTCTGAATCTTTAAAATGACTAAGGATTCTCTGTATGAACTGATAAATTGCTTGTACGCCTTGCTCTGTTTCAGATCTATATCTGTTGGACAAGCCTGCGTTTGTCATTGTGCAAAGTGCGATGTGTTTAAGCACTAGTGAGATGGAGATGCTCAGACTACAGAAACTGCCAACTGCCCAAAAATCATTACATTCACAAGCTACTGACAGAAAATCAAACCTAGAAAATAAACAGCAGAAAACACAGACAGACATGAAAAACAATATTGTGAAATTAGTGAGCTCCTCCATTAATAAGCAGATTCTCCGATGACTGTCAAGCACCGGAAGAGGTTGCTTCACGCCACAGAATAATGCATCACAGCAAAACAATAAATGTCAATTACGCAGTCTTTCTGGACTCAACATTTTTATACCAATGCTTAAATGTCAGAGAGGATGAAATTCTATAAAAGGAAAAATATATATATCAATTTTCCATGGGTATGTGCCTATTGTTTAGAATGTATTAACAGCTTATAAATATTGATCAAATTTTGATAGAATCATCAGTTGAAGCCAGAAATGTAAACACGGAAAAAGTGACAACAGCACAGAAAAAAAATCAATGGGTAATTTACATTATTATTAGGAAACATATACTGTACATTGTGTGAACATCTAACACTTACTGTGTGTTTTTAATCACCATCTATTTTCTGTCATGTCATTTGTCTTTATTTTGTTATGGCTATATGTTCTGTGACCCCTTCCATAACCCCTGTTTCAAGAGGCTAAGAATGTAAAGGTAAATAAAGCTTAAATAATAAAAAAAAAAAAATGTTGCATGATTATATGCTTGTGTTTTATAATGCATCAGAAAAAAACATCCAGTATATGAACATTACATTTGCCTTTTTTTTTTTTTCCAAGACATAATCATTAATCAATCAATTTCTTTCATCCATAAAACCCAGTGTTACTTTTGTGGCAGTTCCCAAATTAATTTTCCCTCTATATTTAACCTTTCTTCAGTGATTTATCACCATTTATTCTAATATTATCCACTGATTTTTGCATTTTTTCTGTGAAAATCTCATATTTTCCTGTATTTAATTCACTGATGATGTAGATGTTCAGAAAAGCTCAAATTAAAGTTGACGGTTATTATATTAGAAACAGAGAAAACTGAAATAAAAGTGATTTTTTCAGTGAAGTTGAATGTAAAAAGAAGCATCTCCATCCGCTTTCATTCATCCAACTCCATGAATCAGTGTTGTAGAAGATGATAGCGTTCCCATGGTAACCACAGAGCCTCTAAATGTCCAAATGAGTCATATCAGATGACCATGAAAAGATGGAAAAACTTTATTTTACACCAATTATTTCAACGCATTAATAAGTTTATTGGTGGAGAAGTTACTAAACATTTTAGATCAGTAGATGATCTTGGTTGCCAGTGGCTGTTTGGGTCTTTATGGGTTACGAGAGCAGGGAATGTTCAGATCAATACACAAACAAAAGCATAGACCAGATTATTTAATGAACATACTGAATATTAGACAATTAATATTCAATAGGCAAAGAGTATCTGGGAGTAGCTGGGTTTCTCTGGGAGGCGTTTAAGTTTGCCAACCATTCGTCAAGAAAGTTGACTTGAAAGCACTCTCCTGCCTCTTTTTAATTCTGCCAGAAAGACATTACATTGGAAAAGACAACGGTAGAAAAAGACACAAGATAGCGATAAATAGGAGAACAGAGAGACGCGGGACAGCGATAAAGGGAAGAATAGCAGCAGACAGTGAATGTGGACGTCTTGTATGGGAGACAACCGGCGCGCAGGTTGGCTGTCCTTTACGACTCTCAGGGCTCATAATAACCCAGCTAAACGTTTATATTAACACTGCATATCAGCGTTGCCATCAGAGCAGTCAATGATAGAGGAAGAAAGCACACATAATTATAGCCGGGCCTCGAAATGAACTGTCGTTAGTTTCATACACATACAGAAGAGGGAGGGATGGGAAACGTGAAAGAAAAAGAGAGAGAAGCAAAATCTAATTTACCCCTTCAAATCACATTCATAGGCTGGGACTGTCAGGTACCTCCAGAGAGTAAAAGATGACAGAGAGAGGGAGAGAGGGGGAGAGAGAGAACGAGAGAGAGACTTAGGAGGCTGAAAAGGTCAAGGGACCTCAGCTTAGAGAGGAGATAGCCAAATATTATGTTAATATGGACTCCGTTTTACATACAGAGCTAATCAGCAAGGCCCAGAATTAAAGGGGCAGATAATTAATTCTAGAGTAAAGGGTTATCCTGACCGCCTATTTCTATTGTCTTGGCTGGAAAGAAGAGGGAAAAGAGGGAAGGAGGACAGAGGAATTCAGAGAAGTCCCTCAGTCTGTGTTGAACATGTAGTGATAAAGGGCGAGCTGGGACATCTAGGGAAGTAAGAAGTGACAGGAAGAAAAAGAAAGAAAAAAAACAACAGAGGGGGGATTCAAAAGAAAAAGTGCAAAAGTATGGTGGATGGAAGTCACACACAAAGGCAAGTCATAAAAAAAAGTGTGGGATGAGGTCTGTACAGTGGTGTTTTTTTTTACACCTTCTTCCCTTCTACCCTCTCTACAGCATCAGAAGAAAGAGAGAAAAGATCTGCAGTGGAGCCATGATGAGGGATGAACTGGTTGGTTTGGACAGGCCGGGTGACCATCAATGCATCCAAAGGTGTGATAATGGTGTTTGATATGTGCACTTGATATATATGCTGTCATGAGTGTTGGGAAGTAGGGTGAAGGTGTTGGATTTGGATTTGTTACCTGTCTTAACAGATAATCTATGTCAATAAATCATACTGAGCCATAAAATCAAATTTTCTCCTACGAAAGGTGAAAATAAATGACAGACGGGTGAGATAATTTGATATGTTTGTGATCTAGTTCCACTTGCTTAGTTTTCTAGCATTGGGATCGCATTGCTAATTTGGTGAGATCATAAATATTCTCCAATAAAAGTGGATCTTTAATGAGAAATTACTAGTATATTGTATATGTGTGTGTGTGTATGTATAAAAAAATACAAAAACAGATACAGATAAGACAACTTTCTCTTGTGATTTAAGCTGATATATAACCGATTTCATAAAATAATTTGTAGTAAATACAACTGAAAATTCACATCTCGGTGTAGTGATTGAAAGATCTCACCCAAAAATACAAATCAGTGTCATTAGGTAAGACAGGCTTGGAAATTTCTGACAGAGAAAAACCGCAAAAGTGTTAAATCTATCAATTCACAGTTTGATTTGTGCAATTTGGGACTGTCAAAATACCTGGATTGGAAGAACCACTGTCAGTGAACATAATCCCGACAGCTACTGTATTTGGAATGCAGCATGCACTGACATATGTGACATGTTGGGCGGTCATTAGAGTTATTTACTGCTCTTATGGCCTAAGGCGGGACTTGATAAAACCCCAACAGTATCATTGCAATTTACAGTTTGACTTGTTTCATACTATTTTTATGCACTAACACTGTTTATATAAAGCCTTTGAAATGAGTCTATGCAAAGATGTAAAAACTGCACGCTTTCACCACAAGGTTTTCCAAGCAGTAAAATGTGGCAAACAGCTGAAGGCTCAGTCCTCCTCTGTATTTCAGCGCCTAAAAAAAAAAAAAAAAAACTAAACAAAACCCTAAACTGATTCTCTCTCTGTCTCCATCCTTCCCTACTCATGTTTTAACCATAAGAGAGACAACCTCATTACTTTTGACTCCCTCACCTGCCACTGCACGGGCAAAATGACAAGCAAACAGACGCACACACACCAATACAAAAGCACACTTTTTCATGCATTCTGACCTGTCCAGAACAGCATGATGTGATATGATATGATATTACAGCTGCACATGGATGTAAACCTGCACCAAACAACAGTGTATAACAACATTAACACACCCTAGCTCGTGCAATAAGAAAACAACAAACATATATTCACCCACGCACAGTTCTACACACCCAGCTTAGGTAGAGTATGCCCTGTTTACATGGACTAATGTCTGTTAGCAGGTGCTTACTTTGAAGTATCATCCCACCATGCCTGTAGAGCAAGCCCAGATTATGTTGAGGCTGTCACTAAAGGGTATAAACATAGGCCTACACACACACACACACACACACACACACGAACATACTCATGCACAGGGAAAATCACACACACACACACACACACACAGTGAGAGCTTACATTGTATCAGTCTCTCTAAGCAGTCTAAACACAACGTCTAGCCGGCCTCAGAAGGTGTGCATCACTGTTCTGATTTACATACATGAAGTGCAGCAAATGCAGCCTGATGTTTTCACCTCTGCAAAAAAGATTACACCGGCTGGTGCTTTGCAACATGAAACGTTCCAGCTAAAATGTAATTTTCACCCCCATTGTTGGGGGATGAAACCAGGCAAACGACAAAAGATGGGATATGACAGGAAAGATATGGCGGATGGGGAGAAAAATAAAAGGATAGAAAGAGGGAGGTAAGGAAGTAAGGATGAAAGTGGGAAGATCCAAGTCTTTGATATTCCTCGAACGGAGCCTCAACAGGAAAAACATATTCCTTGGTAAAATAAGATTATGCAAGCCTGACCTGTGACAGATGGAAAAGCAAAAACAAAGCAGGATGCTTCCCAAGTTTCAGACCGCCCCCCTTCCTCTGTGTCTCTTTTTGTCCCCTTTATTCAAACTTCAACATTTAACACTGTATTTAACACTGTTAATCAATTGACCTCCATTGTGAGCTAATCCTCAACTGTGCCTAATTCATTGAGCTGAAAGTGTCATTCGACTTAGCTCCGTTCACTATCTTTTCAATGACACTTACCCAAATGGGACTAATATGGCCTCAATAGATTCACTTAATTTCCATCTGCTCAATTTGGCAGAGAATGAGTATTAATATGGGCTAAAACAGAGTAGATTCAACCTTGTTTCTCTTGTCTTTGAAACTGTCAGCTGAAGATTTATGTGGATATTACAGCACATACTTTCAAGGAGGCATCTTAAAATACTAATCAGCATAAATGTTGTGCCTTGCTTAAAACTACTGAGAGGCTTTTTAGATGTCGGAGTACTGGAGTGTAAGAAAAGGTAAAGTCTAAGACTCTTAAAGTAGCTCAAACAAGGGAAAATATTTTCAAAAATATTGATTTCCTTTGTTCATGTCTGGAGTGTTAGTGTCTTTATGAATTTCAGCCAACGTATTTCATGGAAGCAGTGTTTTGCTGGTTGAATTTGAGCCTTGTTCAATGGTAATACAATCATCCAAGTTTTACTCCATTTTCTGTCTGTTCTAGCTGAAAGACCTAAGTGTACAGCTCAGACAGGAGTGCACAGATGTAAGAATACTCACGCACACACAAATACACATGTGCATTCATATATATAGATAATATACTGCAGTAAAGCTTTCCTCTGTCTCACTATCAATCCTTCCTTCTCTGGTCTGTCTTATTGAAACATGTTTCTTATCCTGTCAACCCCTACTCCAGAGGGAGGGGAGGTGTTTGAAAAGGACAAAGCTACACAGGAGAGAGAGAGAGAAAGAGAGAAAAAGAAGTAGAAACTGAGGCAAAGAGGTAGAAAAGAGTAGGAGATAAGAAAGATGAAGGCGTATACTGCATATGCAGCAGATGAAAAAAGAGAAAGAGAGCAATGAGATAAAGACGGAGAACGAGCAAAAGGCAGACATGTAGCTTATATACGGGTGTCATTATCAAGTGCTCGGAGAAACCACGTTTATGGATCTGATTTTATGTTTACTCTGGGATCTAATGAACATAATACACTTCTATCTTGGCACCAAACATAATATGGTGCCTTTACTTGCTCTCACCCTTTCTGGAAATGACATCATCATAATTAAATCTTAAATGACAGACAGATACAACAACATTTTGCTTGCTGAACCAGTCTAAAGATCATTTGTGCTTTTGGAATTATCTTACTATCATTAGTGTGTTAGTTTGATGTCATTAGAATGGCATGTTACCAGTGTAAACAATCCACTATAGTATAGTGTTGTTTGTCAGGGGAATATTATCTGCAATTTGCTTTTGAATTGCATTATCTCTACATCTCAACAAGGTACTGTAGGTTCATTGGTTCTGATGAATCAGGACTGGAAAAACACTTCCTCGGAAACATAGCTTTGGTTGTTGGCAATAACAAAGTTCTGGACCAAATGAACTCCAGCTATGTAATTGTAAGGGATTTTTTGTTGTTATTGAGAAGCGTTTTTGTACAATTATTCCCATTTCCACTGTCAAATATATAAGCCATTGGATGGGGCAGACTGTGCGATAGTTATCATAACTCAGAAATGCATTAAAAAATAACTACACTGTGGCTGTCAAAGACAATTGCATTTAGACTCACGGACACATTCACACATGAGCAAGCACTAAAGCACACGGACACAAACGCATTCAGGCAAACATGCATGCACATTTAAGTGCACACACACGGGGAGAGAAGGTGTTCCCACAGATAGTGGAGTCGATGTTCTTAATCCGAAGCAGACCCCATCTGTCTCCCATTATAAAGACTCTGCCTTAGCCCCAAGAATGTCTACATTTCATAAATATTATCTGGGCCTGGCAAAGCCAGCCGGACAAAAGCCAGAGCGCACAGCATTTCTCAGGGCCGCATCAGAGCATAATTAGCAATCATAACATCATCCCTACATGCCATACTCCCTTATTTTCTGGAAGCCACTTAATTGCCTTGAGGTACAAAGGAGAAAAAAAAAGAGAAATGCATGCTTCCTTAGCCTAGAAAACATAATTAGATAGAAGTAATAACAGTTAAAAGTGGGTCAAGTAATCCCAAATAAACAAAAAGTTTAATGAAGTTACTGTAGTGGACATGAGGGTAAGTTCTTTTCTCAGCTTGAAATCGCTATTGTTTCACATACTGTACTGAAAGCAGAAAAAGCCCCTCAGGGAAATAAGGGCCTGGGTCAAATATGTTCCACTGTATATAAATGTTGACCTTAAAAACAAGAGACAATATGGGGAAACAAATAAACTGTTCACCTTTTTTTTTTTTTTTTTTACTTTCTACAGCTTGAGTTTCTGAAACATCCCATAATACCTGCAGGAGAGAGGAAACAGCAGATGACATACTGTACTGTATATGGTGGGGAGCAGAAAAAAAAAGATGTAAGCTCATTACTGAGACAAGTTTAAAAACCAGAGAGTGAGGAAGAAGAAAAGTAAAAGTTAAGCACTTCCTGAAACTTCGGCTTGCTTTCTATCTATCTTTCTTGAAGAGTTTACCCCCTCCCTGCCATCACCGCCACCACTACCACCTGCACCCCCACCACCACCACTCTCTCTTACTCATTCTCTCTCTTCACTCTCTTCTCTCTTTGAGTTAAGGAGGGTAAGGTAATCGTAATGAAATGACCCCGCGAGGCACGATGGCAGCCCTCGCCTGATAAGTTATTCCTGACTGGCTTTTAAGCTGCTGTCAAGCAATTTCCCTTGAAACCTCGCTTTGTTTTTTAGGGATGGTGTGTGTGGTGTTGGTGGTGTGTGTTCATGTGTAGTGGGTGATGCGCGGGGGAGGGGGGATGCTTTGACACCCCTGCTTCTCTCCCATGAGGGGTACAGATGACAACCTCAAGGTATAGGTATGTGTGGTACGTGTGTGTATATGTGCGCAGACGTAGTTGTGTCTATGTGCGGTTGCGGCAGGAGACATCTCATAGATGACAATCCTGCTAATTGAAATGACAGATTATTCTAATGTGCAGAAAGTCATTAAAAACCCAGCTGCCGTTTTTCTTCCTTTTTTTCTGTTTCCCCTCACTGAGAATATTTCTGCCTCTAAGTCTGAGATGGAGAATCTGCACTTAAAGGAGATGTTAGCTTTCCTTCCTTCAAGCTCATGATTATTATCAGGATCTCCTGCCACATAGTTAACATCCAGTAGATACTTTTCGAACTTTCTCACAAATGAGTTCTGCTGCTAAGTGACAGAGTTCGTGCGGACTGACCATAGATTGTTAATTTTCATGTGACTGATCTTCTGGAACAGTAGCTAATCAGGGTAAATACCCAGAAAGGATTGATAATTCACAGTATTAGCGATTATCCAGGGGAACTATGGTATGTACAGCAGGATTATTTCAGCTTACTGTGGCTCTGAAAGCTAAGACACACACCCACCACTCCTTGTGTTATCTCACTCAGTGTAAGACATGCTGTACATTGCATTTTTATCAGTTCTCATGTGACAGCATTGAAGAAAGACAGAGTCAAGTTAAAACAAGGCAGATAACAAGCAAGATAAATCAAAGATCATTGACATCTGACATTCCAGCCATGATACGGGTCAAACTTCTATTGTATTTCCAAATCTCATCTTGGCAGAACTAAAATGGTATTTTGGTTTCAAAACTGTCCTCAGCAGCTGCGGATTCAAGCACCCGCTCTGCAAATGTTGGATGTAAAAATAACAAACAGGAATCTGCAAGAAGAAGCATGGTTAGCAGTAAAATCATGCATGCAGTTCCTGGCTTGATCCAACCCACAATAGTCTTGCTTCGTTACTGTTGCTAAGTTTTGCCCAGACTCTCCGCAGGGGACCTACTGTTCATTTTGGAGTCAAAGGCTTGTCAGTACGTTGAGGTCTGACACAATGCTTGAAGATGGTGAACACAAGGCAGACAGGCACAGTAAAATTTTGTGCATCCAAATATTTCCTCTTTCCTATTTGAGTCACAAATACCCAACTATTTTTCAATTTCCAATTCTCGCCATTTTTTTTTTTTTTCCACTCAAGCAAGCAGACTACATTGATATGTCGTCACGATATCCTAGAACATTCCGCTGGCTGATATGGAATTTCTCCCAGACTGCCTTGCAACAGATCCAGACAGCTAAAACACCAACCGGGGACACATTTTTCCATTTCTCTCCTCTGTCTCCTCTCCTTCTCTCCACCTACTCCTCCTCCATTGACATTCAGCGGAGGTAAATATTTAACAGCATGCTATTGAGTGCCGTGTGCAGTGTGGCACAGGCCAGGCTGCGGTAGAGATATGTATATAGACAAGACTGTTTTATTAAGAGTCGCTGCAGACATATTAAGGTAAAGTATGCCTGACACCTAGGGAGGAAATTGCCAGTATATGACACTATTCCTCAATACTGTGGCAGCTCGCCTCAGCGCAATTTTGCACGAGGCGAGTGACAGAGAATGACATGCAGAGAGGGAGGGAGAGGGAATGAGAGAGAGATGAAATAGTGTGCAGGTTGGTTCGAGACTGAGGGGTGTGTCCCTGAGTGTGTGCATAGATATGTGTGTGTAATGTAGGTGGCATGGTGTGGTGACATGCAGAGTTTGTAATTGCCTTACCCCATGTGAAGGATTGGCCTAGAGATAGTGGTGTTTACCTGTGGCCTGCTATGTTTGCTGTTTGTGGGTGTGATGGAGGGAGAAGGACTGCACTGAATGATTAAGTCACTGTCTGATGTGTGTACGCTGGAGCTGCACACATAAGTGTCCAGACAGACGGACAAACAGACAGACAGCCATCCATGAGCCTTAAGCTGAGAGGCCCTTTATTTGACCCCATTCACTGCTAAAATCAGATTTATCAAGAGTGTTGAGAAGGTTACTTTTGTCATGTAGTAGTTTACACCTCACTCACTGCTGTAAAAATAGAAGTTATGTCGCTGTTTTAATTCCTTTATCATAGTATTGTATCTTAATTGTATTTGACAAATTTTGCAGAAACGTGGTTTTAGAAGGAAAATGAGTAATTTCTAGCACAGTCCTGATGGCTTTATTTATGTGCATTACATCCTCCTGAGACCCAGGGATGAATTTTTGTCATCTGTTAAAGTTTCACAGCTTTATTTAAAAAGAAAAAGAAAAATAATACTGCCTACTGCAACAGATATTCCATAAAAAAAAGGACAAAACTATTGCATCATGCTTTTTCCAACCAAGGTCATTATTAAATGTAAAAAAAGACAAAACTTTTACTTACTGGGTCTCAAAGGATTGTACAGGTATATTTCTACACACACAAGACCGTATTCACTGTCTGTCATCCTGAAAGAGGGGTCACTCCTCTGTAGCGCTTCTACTTTGTTTGTCTTAAAGTTTGTAGGAGTATTCTGGAGGGGTTCCACCTCAAACACATGCAAATATGGGATATATGAGCTATATAAATAAAACTGATTTGACTAGATATGGTTATCTGCATTTTACTAAAAAAAAATATTTGCAGAGATGACATATTTGTGATCAGCATCATATTAATTAGTAACTATAATGCATTTATTTCCTTTCATTACCTGTCATACATTCCAACTGTAGTTATTTTGTAAAGTAATTGCAGTGTATATTGTCATTACATGTAAAAAACCACTCATTAACATGTCTGAACCATTTTTTTTTTTTTTACACAAGTGAACTATTCTGCAAACACTGAACTGAAAAAGGCCATTTCAAGCAGCCAAAAAAAAAAAATCGTTATTCCCTATTTAACATCAAGAGGGCACTGTTGCCTACAGTCTCATCCGCATTAAATCTCCGAACAGCCTGTACAGTCTGATACCCTGCAATTCCCCTTGAAAGACACCAATTCACACAATTACATTCTAATTAAAAAGAACAACCTAATTAACCCAGGGAATGTATTCCATAATTTCAGTAATATTAACATGATCATCCTTGTGCTTGTAAATGATTGGTGATAAAAGCAAAAGCAGAAATTAATGCCACTTACTAATTAAAATGGGGGAGATAAACATGGGCTTAGGAAAATGTGGGAATTGGGAGAGACTTTATAGTTTTAAGTAGTTTTATTATTACCGTGTCAAATATTAATTCGAGTCATCATATTTTATTTGAAGACTCAAAGCTGCAATTTGGGTGAGAGGAGCATCACAGCTTGCTTTGCTCCCTGTCAACTCCCTAAAGAGACAGATACTCAAGTACTGCACTATATCTTAAACATGCAGAACAAGAGCCTAGCTGAAAGTGATACACCAGATCAAATTGCTATAATAAATTCTTCATAATTCAATAAAAACACAGAGTAGACTTTGTATAACCAATACATTTTCACTGTCTTCTCTTAGTATTCGGAGACACGCTGTTGTGCGCTGGAATGGCAGCACTTGACTGCTCCTGACTTGTGATTCGAAAATTGAACCAAAGGACAAAGAGGTGAAGCGACGATGAGGTGGAGAGACACAAGGAGAGAATGAAAGCACAGAATAGTAGCACACTTCTGTAGCTCATCATCACTACCTATTCCCACTTGGCAATATATCTGTCAAAGCCCTCATCATCATCACAAGGTAGAGTCTTCCACTGATAATGATCCATTTAAAGTAAATAGCTCTGATCATCAGCATAGTAACCATTATCATAGATATATAGCCAAGCATGTGACTACTGAGGTGTCACTGGCATACTGAATGTTTGTAATATATTCATGTGTATGTGTGTGTGTGTGTGCAACATTAAACCTTCACTTAAGCAGCATTTAATGGCATATAGCTAAAGCTTTTGACTTAATATTGATAAACGGAGTTTCATACTTTCCTGTGGCAAATGGACAAGACTGCATTATAGAAATAGATTTCTGTTATTATAAAACAGGCGTGATGCGTTTGTTTTAAACAATTAACTGAAATTTCCCAGTATGGATATTTATTACTTTATGGTTCACGGCTAAAAAACCTTGCTCATATGCACTGAGAGCAAAGAATATTCAGTACACCGCAACTGTGATGACTGATACAGACTACACAGAAATTATGCAGTATTATTCAAAAGTATTAAGTTTGTTTTGCATTTAGAAGGGTTAAAATAGAAAATGAAAATGCAGAAGGTTATAGTGTTTTATGAATCTCACAATAACTATTCCCACTTATAACACAGAACACACAGATTGCATTGATAAAGTTTTACACTATGAGTTATTTTTATACTAGTGTGGCTTTTAAATTCATTTCAGTCTTACAAATTAAGTATAATCAGAAGAAGGTACGCACTGAATTGCTTTTATCCTTATCTGTACATTGTGAATCATTCAATGTCAGTCTTACCAGACTTAAATAACAAAATTGCACGCATATATCTGCCTATATGTAGTGTTGTCCATTAGCATAATTTCATGCATTTTGCATGTTTAAGTATTGCATCTTTTAATGCTGGTCACATTCAATTGAGGGGCAGTATAAAATAGAGCATTTGTTTTGATAAATTATTCTGTTGCAACACCACCAGAGAGCTGTTTCAAATGTGTATTAGCCAAATGTGATGTCCAGGAATTAGCCAGTACGTGATGTGTGGAGTGTGCATATTTCCCCGTTCTTCATTAGAAATGTAATAAATTATGCCAATGCAGCTTCTCAATGATTACTATTTAATAAAGCAGCATAATTAAAATTCAGGTTTTAAAGATGTTTTTTGTATATGCTGTACAACTGCAGAATCACAGTATTGCACACACACACACACACACACACACACACACACGCACACACAGAGGCAGTACAGGCAGTGTGTGGCACAGCCCGAGGCTATCTGTCTACCGTGGTGACTCTTGACGCCCTCCTACTTCTGTCAGACCGTCAGTCACAATAAAGCTGTTTTTGAAAATATGTCTTGGGACAAAAAGTGTCAGGAACTCATTTCATGTAGAGAGGCTTCACATTTGTTTTAATGACCCGAGGTCAAAAGGTGACAATAAAAGTCCAATTGTCCTTGGTTAAAAACTTAACATAAACCCCAGCGCTTTACAATCAAACCACCAACAGCGACTACAGCTATATCTATATTCAGAAATAATGTCTGAAGTTTCAAAGCTGCACTTTTGACCACATATAAGATATCCATTAATATGTAGTAAATAATAAATGAATGTTTATACTATCATGGCCTTGCAGTTAAAAACAGACTACTAATGCTCATCTGTCTTAAATTACATTTCCTTGAAACTGCAAGAGCTGCACAAGGGGCAACATTGCGGACATATGAAGCACGTTTTCTCATGCACACATATGCGCATTTAAAATTACATGACTCATGACTTCTTGTACTTCTTCTTTCAATCTAGAATCTCCAATGGGACCATGACTCTTACAGAACTCACATCATTTTACAGCAGTGAGATGCAAGTCCCAGGTAGCTTTGTTATTAATGTACAAAATTACCAGACTATAACTTTGCATTGCTGTGCATATTCTTTTCATTAAGCTTGTTCCCTCAACCATTCAGTCTGTTCAGTCTTTCTGAGGTTTGGATAATGAAGATTTACTGTATATTATGCAGATAGGGACCCACTTTCCCTCAAAACAGCCAATATAAACTTGCTTTAACTCATTCTGTGTCAGGATACACTCACAAAATTAATGTAATAAAAACACACATAAGTCCTTATAAAGGTTAATGAATATAAATATAAACAGTAGGACATGAGCATAATTTCATGTATATTGCAAATCAGACCCAGGTAGTTTGTCTGGCCTCTGCTGGCAGCAGTGAGTGCTGGAGAGGAGGTAGTTAGGGCCTGGTGCTCTGCCAAGCCAAACTCCTGAAGCATGCAGTGGGCTAATGCTCTGCCTCTGATGTGTGGCACTGAAAAACCACAGGACCGCTCACAGGGTCCACTAAAACTCCATCACTCACTCACACCCCGGCAGAGACGGAGAGATGGAGCGGGAGCGAGGCGCGCTGAGGGAAGAGGCAAAGAAAGAGGGAAACAGAGGTGAAGAGAGAGAAAGTGGAGAGAGAGAGAAGGGAGGGGGGGGTTACAGTCACACTGTAATAACCACATGATTGAGGAATGGTGGCATATGAGGAGAAAAAGGAGAAAGCAAGGCGGAAAAATAGAGTGACTATGTACTCAAGGTGTCTTAATGCATATTCCATTCATCTTTTCTCCTCTAAAATTTCTCATTCCTCAGTGGTGTGGGTAAATCAGATAGCCTGTATCAGATGGAAACCAATGGAAGATTCTGGAGTAGATCAAAGGTGTGGCTGTGGTTTATAAGTCTACGCGCCATCTAGACACAGTTCATCTGTCTTAAATGGCTGCTCATTTCTCTTGTCAGATAGGGGAAAGGCTATATATAGCTGTGATTAAGATGTCTGGAGCAACTCTCTTTAGTCAACAGTAGACTTCTAATGCCTGTGCTGATATTGTAACACTGCTTATTAAGGCTATTTCTTTTAAATAAGCTGCTTTTCCAGGCCTCTGTACTCTTATAAGAATGCATGTTTTTGACCTGGTGATGTCTCAGCGGTAGAACATTTTTTTATAGTTGATCACAGTTGATCTCATGTAAAAAAAAAAAAAAAGAAGAAGAAAAGAAATATTGGCTGCCTGAACGCACCCACAGAGATTTTTCTGGTGTGCCTCGAAAACAAAACTGAAGAAAAAGAGTAAAAAGCCGAGACTTCTGACAATTACACTATGCAAAGTACTACTGTGCAACTCAAACACGGATTTAAGTCTTTTTGTTGTTGTTGTTGTTGTATTGCAGCGAGTTATTATTGAAATTTCGGAAAAAAAATATTTCGAAGGGTGACATTTTTTCTTTTTTTACATGCAACAATGTGGATGACCTCTCCATGTGCATCATCACTTTCGTTTTAATATAAAGTGGGGAAAAAAGATGCAAAACAAAAAAAAGAACTAGATGACTAGAGTGCATCCGAAAGGCCCAATAGAAGATGCTTTATTTCATCAGTGGCCTTTTGGATTAGACGTCACCATAGATAGCGGCTGAAGAAACCTTTGCTTTTGCTTGTTTAGTATCACTTTACGAAGTCCACAGAGTGTTCTCGCAATCTCCAAGGCCCTTTCACCAGTTAAACACAGCACAAATAGGCCTCATACACACACACACAAACACACACATATACAAACTACAGGCATGGAGTCTCTTGCCACTGCTGCATGATGTCACTGGCAAACACTCAATGCGGGGAACACACGGCCAAACAGCGAAACAATTTGTTTAATCATAAAGTGCATTTACATAAGGCAACGGCTGCATAAATGAATGCATAATTGAACAGGTTAATGCATAATGTAGAGCTCCCCCGGGACAATAAATAAAGTGCCTTTTGAAAACGTGTGAGACAGAAAAAGATAGAGAGTGAGTGAGAGAGAGAGAGAGAGAGAGTGAGAAAGAAGGAAGGGAGAGAGAGAGAGAACATTACCAAGTGTCAGACAAAACATGAAACACGCTCAACGAGACAATGCCAAGGCCACCGAGGTAGAGAGGGGAAGAGAGAAAGAAAGAAAGGAATATGGCAGGAAATAAATAAATAAAAAGCTGAAGTCTTGCTAAGAGGATTTCAGGACATGCTTCGTTTCTTTCCATAATCTGTCTATTAGCACCAAAGTATTTCCAGCTCTCATAACCATGGCAGGGACACTATTAGTGACAAGCTCACACACCAATACAACTTAACACTGCCTCCTGGGAATTCATCCTTCATTCTCTGTTTGTCCTTTCCCTCACTCTCCCCCTCTTATTTCCCCTGTCTCCTGCTCTTTCCCTGGCTACCACTCCTCATAATTTTTCATCTAAAATCTCCCTATCCTCCTGTCTTACTTTTCTCCCATCAATGTTTTCTTCCATCCTTTTCATACACTAATGCTTTCTCTCTAACTCCAATACGATTTACTTTGTTCTGACACACTTGGCTTGTCAAGCAAACGCAGATATTAATAAGTGTATAATTTCTAATCAAGGACAGAATATGAGGCCGTCAACTGATAAACACCCCCCCCCCCCCAGCCCCCCATGATTTTAGCTTGGCTACAGTGTCACGGTACATTTCAGTTTTTCCTTTGGTGAGGAAGAAAAAGATAGAAAATGTGACAGAACTTGTAAATGAAAGTCAGGGTCAGGAGGTGAACTTAGCTCACTATTAAGCTTTTGATGTGATTAAAAGTACAGCATGCAAAGACAGCCTTGTAAGGTAGGGTAAAACTGGAAAACTATTTTCTAATCGCATGCTGGACATAGCTGTTCAAACTAAATGAGGTGCAATGTAGAGTAAATGTCTTGTATAACCACTGCTGTGCTGAAATTCAAACACTAATCAAGTACAGATGCAACCGCCGTAGAGGTCCTTTTTACACTTTCTTTGGACTGTTAATGAGGGATTATTTAAAAATATCTCGCCGTACTGACATGGCATTCGCAGTAGATGGAAAGAGGAGCTCTGCAAAACTGATAAATGTTATGTGCGCTGTAGTTTTTGATCATCAGTCTATCAAGCTGTTTCTTCAGTGTCTTCTTGAGGCATAAATTTGGAAGAAGTACAGTGGTCGACAGGTGCAAATGCACTTACTACACAGAAACGACTTGCATATTTAAAGAACATGCTGCATATAAGAAAACAGAGGCTTGAGGAAAATGCGGCAAATTCAGAAAAACACAAAAGCGCTGCAAATGCAAGAAGTAAAACGTTGCATATTCACTCGCACAACGGAAGTGCTCCTGGCCTCCAGGGGCAGCGCTGAGCTCTCATCTGAAAAACAGACAATGGTAATAGTAAAAATTAAGGCCAAATGAAAAAATAAAAAAGAATACATACCTTTACGTCTGTCTGCGCTCTCTCACGTCAAACATCACTTCAATATTTCCACCTTGAACTGTTCTTTTCATCGCTGTTTGTTTCTTGGGTGAAAACTCAGCGCTGCCCCTGGAGGCCTGGAGCACTTCTGTTGTGAGTCGTTATGCAGAGTATTCTTCTTGCATTTCTTGTAGTTTCTGCAGCACTCTTTTCTTACAGTGCTTTTCAATACTTGCAGCACATTTTTCGTTTTGCAGCGCATTCCTGTATTTGCTATTTTGCAACACTTTTCTGTTTTTGTAGCACGTTTTCATATTTGCAGCGCTTTTATGTCTTCACAGGGCATTTCTGTATTTGCAGCACTTTTCTATTTCTGCAGTTGCCTTTCACTATTTGCAGCACTTTTCTGTTTTTGCAGTGGCTTCCCATATTCTCAGCGTTTTCCTCTGGCATTTGTTTTCTTATATGCATTGCGTTCTTTTAATATGCAAGTCGTTTCTGTATATGAAGCGTGTTTTTTGCACCTGTCGGCCACCGTAAAGAAGACTTTCTGACAGGCTTAAAAGGCATCACAGTCTCCCCCCTTTACACAGATCATCCTTTAAAACCATGATAAATTCAGCCACTGGAAGAAGAAGAAAAAAAAAAAAAGCTAAACAAAACAGAGCAAACCAGCTGTATTCATTAAAGCTACTGTTATGTGCGACTCAGAATATATTCAGATACCTGTCAGTGTCTGTTTCTGTCGTGGTGGTCTGCAACGCAAACATTGCATGTGTACGTGGCTGTCAGGTGTGATTGGAGCATTTACGCTGTGATGTGTCACACCTGATTATGGATACACGTTTTCTTCTTTCTCCCCCATGCGCAGCAAATATGTGTGATGTATGCGTGAGTGTGCGTGTCTGCGTGACAGGCAGGCATCAGCGGAGGTTGGTGGCTGATGACAGCGCCGCGACCTCTGATGACGCCCTCCATTTTGTCACCGGCGACTCGCGCAGATTACCCCCAGCGCCATCTTCTTACTCTGTATGCTAATGAAACAAGGAGATGAGGAACGAGGGAGAAAAGTGACAGATGAAGAAGAAAAAGAAGAAAAAAAACAGGGGGAAAAGTGCGGAAAAAAGTATTTGAAAGAGCGGGGCATGAAAGGAAGTGCTTGAATGTGTGTGACATGGTAGAAAAGAGAGTGGAGATAAAGGGACAGAAAACTAAAAGAAAGCACGTCTGTGAACATAAACAGCGTGAGAGAGATGAAAAAAAAATGAATACAGTAGGTAGGCCGTGGAAGAGAAAGAAAGGGAGAGACTAATGAAGGTCATCAGCATCCATATTGGGGCTCCCTTGGATAGAAATTTAGGGAGTGCAGTAGGGGAGGCACCGGCAAGTATGATGAATATGATTATAGGTGTGTGAGTGTGTTTGACGGTAATGAATTCAGGGTGAGGGATAGAAAAGGGATATAGGTCTCAGAGAGTGTTGAATTTCAAACAGGGACACCGACCGGTCTCTGCTGCACCACTGATCGCTCTGGATGTGCGTGTGTTTTCCTTGGCGTAGGTGTGTGCGCGCGCTCGCACTGATGGCTTTGTGCCGAGTTAGCGAGTGAAAGACGCGGTCTGGCCTGCTGTAATTTATGTGAAAACTAACAGAGCTGTCCCAAGATGTCATTAGCTAAAAGGCAAATTTCATTATTTCTCTAATATGGAGCATGATGACTCTTTTTGATGTCTCCCTCCCTTCTTTTTTCTTACTCCCTGCTCCCTCCCTTTTTCCACTGTATCCACGCCTCCCGCCGCCTTTTTGTCTATTTCCCCCTCCTTCCTCCCGACACCCCTCCTCCTCCTCCTCTTCCTCCTCCGTTCCCCCATTCAGAGGATCTCCTTATTCAGAGCAGCTTTCCCTTTCAAGGTTGAAGAAAATGGCCATATGTCTGTGTATGTGTGTGTGTGTGTGTGTGTGTATGTGTGTATGTGTGGGGGGACAGCGAGTGTGATTTTCATTCGTTGTCCCGGTGAAGGAGGCAATGGTGACTCACCTTCAGCCCACAACCACACACATACACATCCACACCTTACACTCTCCTTCTTCCCCTCCTCCCCAGCTTTGATGTGTGTTTGAGTCGATGGCTAATCAGGTAGCATCAGGCCTAGTCCTCATTTCCCCTTCACACCGGCCCCATTAGGGAGCAGGCTTTCTGGAGCAGGCCGATAAGGACAATATGCTCTTCTTTGGCGCTCTCTCTTCCATATATACCCTAAATCTCCCAATACTCTCTCGTTCTTTTCTTTCTTTCACTCTGCTCTTCTTCCATCATTCCCCTCACTCCCTCGCTAAACCTCCAGCCTCTCTCTCATTCCTCCATCTCTCATTCTCCAGGCTTCTCTCACCTCTCACTTTTCTTTCCAACGCACCATTTTTCCCTAAACATCCCATTACTCTCCTGCGCCTTTTCTCTCTTCTTCACCAATCGTAACCTCGTCACACCCTCTTTCCATCATTCTTTTGTCCGTCTCCCTCCGCATCCATCTCTCATTTTGTGTTTTTCTCATCATTCCCAAACTTATTTCCAAAATCAATCACAACGCCCCCTCAGCCTCTTTCCTCACACATCCCTCTTTCGCTACTTTCTCTCCTTCTTCCCTGAAGTCCTCAAATCTTCAAGTACATTTTTTTTTTTTTTTTGCCTTTTCTTTCCCTAAAATTGTCTTGTAATCTCTTCTTCCCTCTAGGTTTTTTTTCTTAGACTGTACAATTTTTCCCATTTCCTCTTTCTCCATTCCTTGGGGGAACAAAGCGGTTTTTTTTTTTTTTTTTTTGATAAATTAGCCTGGTGGTCACCTAAAAGATGAGAACATGGACAAAAAATCTATCACATGTCCCCTTTTTGCTATCATTTATTTATCACACAAGGTACTACATTTATCCTGATTAGAACAACTGACACTTGATAAAAGTTGCTAGTTCTGTATATCTTTAAATAGTTTTGCATCCTTATCTTAAACTGTCGCAGCAGTGACCGTGAATGTCAAAATATTGTTGATTATTTTCATATGGTATATATGTACAGCTTTCCCTCATTCCTTTCATTTTAATGTCACTGTAATATTTAGAATTATGTCTCTTCATGAGCTATAAGTATGGGTTTAAAATGCATTTCTCCAGGGATGTAGTCCTTTGCTCTTTCACAGACGGACATCTGATAGTGATGATCTTAACTGTTCATATTTCGACAAGAACATGCTTGATGTGCACTTATATCACGCTCTATAAAATGTATAGGCCAGGGTAATACCAGAGTTTATCACTATATTATATGAGGCATAGTTCAAGAAAAGATGGGTGAAAAATGAAAGGAAAAAAGGTTGATAGGAATAGGGACAATTGCCCCTCCTCCGTATGGAAAAAAAAGGGGTTGCTGAGTGGCTGATGAGCTTGAAAAGGATGTGAATCATATACTCCGGCCTTCACAGTCACCAGATCTCAACTGTATTGAACACCGACTGGATAATTTAGACTGACGTTTTAGCGACACTGCAAAAAAAAAAAAAAAAAAAAAAATTCTAATCTTACTATGTGTATTTTTCTCATTTCTAGTCAAAATATCTTATCACACCTAAAATAACATATAATCACCTAAAGAATAACTTTTCAGTCAGATATAACGACTTATTTTGAAAGTTCTTGTTACAAGAAATCTTACCAAGACAATTTTCACTTGTTCCTTTGGCACATTTTTTTCACATTTAATTC
>JAPSES010000115.1:11617132-11651030 GCA_029822895.1 Maxillicosta whitleyi
ACACACACACACACACAGAGCAAAACAAACCACCCCCACTGTTGACCTATACCTCTAATGGAAAATGGAAAATTGAGAAATTGCAAGTTTATGAATAGTAAAAATATTTGAGCCTTGAACAAGCAGAAGTTTTAGGACAATGAACTGAGGTTAGTACATTATAGATTTTACAGTTAAAAAACGAAGTACGCAGGGAAAGACCACAAACTCAGAACTTGACCATTAGATGTTGTTTTTTTTATTATTACTGGCGTTTGTGTTTAATTATTTACTTGTGTAAAAAAAAAAAAAAGAGAGAGAGAGAGAGAGAGACAAACATTTTGTCTATTAAATGCCTAAAACCTAATTATATTTTAAGTATTTCGTGGGGGCTAATGAGAAGGGAAGGCGGAGAGAAATGGGAATAATATGCAACAAAGATCCTCAGCTGGAAACAAGCTGGGAATGTTTTATTATATGGCCACTGATGAGCATCTTAGACCATGAGCCCACCAGGATACCCAGCAGATACAGTTCCAAACTGATTATTAAAGCATTAAATCTATTTATTGTAAAATATAATATCCAAATAAATTATAATAGACAAATTTTCAGAGTCTCAACACATCAACTACAGGTTTCAGCAATAAACTTAAAGCTGATAATAATAGAGTAACTGAGCGGTAGTAAAAGCTGAAGCAGAAGCAGAGCAGCCAAAACAAAAAGGAAAGAAAATGTCTGATAGATTGGTCCGTGGAGAAAACACATGATAGGATGAACAGAGTAGGAGAGAAAAAGGAAAGAAAGAGAAGAGGCATCCTGTGGAGAAAGGAGGGGATTTCCCACAGCACAGATGGAAGCCATCAGCGTGGTGTTGTTGCTTAAAAACCTTTCATGTCTTTGCAGTTATTAGATAATACTGGGTTAACAGTAAACAGCGTGATTTTGCAAATAGATGTAATATGCAGACACAGCGATTGTTTTACCGTTCCATACCTAAAATTGGTTTAAATGTAATAAAAGGTAATAATTCTGAATGTAACCTATAAAGTCTCCATGCCGAGTTTGAAATTGTCGGTTGACGATGAAAATGTTCCATAGCTCAACTTAACCAAGAAACTCCCTGAGCCGGAGACCGTTGCAGTGAGGTCATGTCAAAGCCAAAGCCACAACCACAACTATGTGCGCACAAACAGACACACACAAACACGCACTCTGCTGGGTGATACATGCTTGCTGATGTCATCACCGCAGCTCTGGTGACATACAGGGGTCAACCAGAGGTCTCGCCCCTTAACTCTGAACTCCACGACCTAACATCTGCTTACTTAAACTGTCTCATCAATAAGCTCTTATGGTATATCTATCACTGTGTTTTGAGGAGGAAAAAAAAAACAAAAAAACAACAAAACGTGGCATTTACCATAACTAGGCACGATGGATATATTCCAGTTTTAGGAAATGATAGAGCAAAAAGTTCAGTGTCTTGCCTTGTAGTCTCTGTTGAACGATATACGTTTTAAAGCTCAGGGCTGATCTGTTGAACACATGTTGAGTTAAACAGCCTACTGTACGCCGCACGTAAAAAATCTAAATGTTTTTGATTACTGAGCATACACAGGGGACAATGGGAAATGGGATAACAGGGGAAGCTTCTTTCCCTCTCTTTCTCTCTCTCTTCTTACCTCATTTTCTCCTCTGCTAGCTTTCCCTTATTCAGGCACCCCTCCATCCGCCTCGCCTCCTCTGCACGGGCTGCCAACTCCTCCACTGAGCAGAGAGAGGGAGAGGGAGAGAGAGAGAGAGAGAGAGATGGGAGAAAGACAGAAAAAGAAAGTGGGAGATAAAAAGCAACAGTTCACTTTAGACAGTCTTGGTTAAGGTTCTTTATAGAGTGGGTCAAATTTAAATAAAAAAAACACATTCTTTTATAATTTTTTTTGAAGGAATTTTCTATTTGAGCCATTATTAAAATTGTCAGAGCTAGCTCTTGAAGCCAGGTGTATTTTGTTTTTTTTTTATTGTAGCAAAAGAAAGAAAGCAATATACATGTAAATATAAGGTTTACACAGTACTTCACATCCTCCGGCAGGCCAAGGTTAATAGAATGATTTACAAAACATGCATACACAGAGGTGATTATTGATTCTGTTCAAGTTCAGCATGAGTGGGAAAATATGAACTGCAAGTCACCTCCAAAGAAAAGCAAAGAACTCCACCACAGAAGAGGCACTGAATGCCTTTCAGGGGCAGAGAAGGAAGGAGTAAACGTACTGCACTGCTTACACTAAGACGGGGCAGCAGTCCTTTTGTTGAGAGACAAAAGAAGCGATCCCCAAATTCATCAATAGATGGCACTCTTTACCTTGAACAGGCCATTTGAGCTCATACTGCTGACTGCAGCCCTTCAATCACATTGCCTTTTCAGCCGTCTACTCCGTCTACATGCAATAAAACCCCATTGTCCTACACTTAGTAGTTTAGCACATTGAGCGGATGCATAATAAACCACTGGTCAGGTTTCTTGGTTAGGTTTGATTTGCTGGGCCTTTTCACATTGAATTTAAAATTTAGAATTTGTTTCCCCCCTCTTTTCTTGTTCTGTGTGCTGTTTTGTGAGTCAATGTTTCTTCATAGCTCTTAAAACCTTTTCACTAAATTCAGTATTCATTGAATATAACATAAACTGTCAGCCATCGGTGGCCAGGGCTAGTGAATATTGAGAAGGTGTGCACTGAATATGTAGAGGTGTCTGCACTCCTGAGTTTGTGTGTGTGTGTGTGTGTGTGTGTGTGTGTGTGTGTGTGTGTGTGTGTGTATTGAATATTTACAGGACAGACCTTGACTTTCTGAGCATGCATGTGTACTTGAGTGTGTGAAATAGAAATAGAGAAATGTTAAGTGTATTGCTGTAATGCTTTTAGGGATATACACCATGCTGTGATGGTAGTGGTTGGACAGACTGAATAGGGGGAAACTAAAAACCAATACCAGAAGGGAAGAAATACAGAAAAGAAAATCTACATGTAATGAAACTATGATTAATTTATGGTTTTGCAGCATCCAAACTGTTTAAACTGAAGCCCTAGGAAAATTGAAGCAGCAACTGGAATTGCTAAATATTTAACGATGCACAAACACTTTATTTGTGTGTATCTGCCCTACCTTGGCTATTTTACTGAACCTCAAGGTGAAAGTTTGCTACATATCTCAATAATCAATAAAGCAGAAATGTGAAAACTTGAGACTTGGATCAAATTCGCATTCAAGGCATTAGTTTGAGGTGACCTCAGTGACACCTCCCACCAGGGGAGGCCACAGAGAGAGCAATTAGCTGCATAGACTGGACGATTACACAAACACTTCAATTTGCACCCAAACACACATGGGCAGAGTTGCTCACACACATATACATGCGGAAATTAAGCAGAAATGCAGACAGCTTGCTCTATGACTGAAAATCTGGACTTTAACATTAAAACAGAAAGACACACAAATATAGAGAGTAAGTGCACATATAAAAATACAGTGTTTTGTTGCTTTGCACAAACACACTAAAGGTATGGTCCAGTAGGGATGGATGACAAAACACTAAGCAAAATGTTCCACATTACATGAAGATATGTCAAGGATTCTGGATTTCTAGTACTTAGGTAAAGGTAAACCAGAGTCCACACACTAAGTCTGAGTCATTTCCAACCTGTTTTCAGTGGATTCATGTTTTGACACAAGTCCACAATCTTAGATCTTGGCCTGCCACTCTCTCACTTTCTTGACCCTTTTATACTGGATTCACAACTTAAGGTATGACATTAGTCCATAATCTAACTCTCCCTCTATCTGCCTCTCTCAGCACCTTCATACAAGCTTCAAAGCCCATCATACAGCGTCAGCCTATAATCACTGATCTACAGTCAGATTACCCTACTCTCTCAGCTAACCTTTAACATGAGAGGGATGAAAACCCAGCTAACCCTGAATCAGTAGATGGGGCTAGGCTGGGCCCTGCCTGGCCCCCATAAAAGCTTCATAAGGCTTCATAGGGGCTTCCTTTGGCTTTGTTGGGGGATTCGTTGTGGGCTAAGGTGCTCCCGAGAGAGGTCCCAAAGCCTCCCAAGACTCTTTCTCTCTCTTTCTGAAGTTTCATGGACTTGCAACACTGCTTTTGGGTATAAGCCAAAAGGTGTAGGCACACACCCACACACCATCATGCACACAAATACACCCAAAAGAAAGAAAAAAAATACATGCACACAACATAGAGCACTCACAAAGACAAAGACTAACACACACGTAGAATCTAAAACTCACACACATACACCCCAACACACTCCCCTCTTGCTCTCTCCTCTCCGCTTTATTTACAATCCTCTGGCAGCGGTACAAGGGCCCGGGGCTATAACACACGGCACCTAATGCTCAAACTGCCAGGTAATCTCATGTCTGACATCCCCCTTTGATAGAAACTGATCAATAGACTCTTGTAAAGGAGTCATTTTCTCTGATGTTTCTACCAACCACTTCTCTCTATCTCTATCTCTCTTCCCTTCTCTCTCTCTTTCCCTCCTTCTCTTTTATTAGCCATACATTTATAATTCATATTTCAGTGAGGCTGAGTTTGCTCTGAGACAAAGGGGGGCTTCTTTGTGTAATAAAGAACAATGGTTGTGAAATGATGGGGAGAAATGCCAGTGTTTGCTGCTGGTTCCGGTGAACAACAGTTTTGGGGATCGATAGAGTGTGAAATGGGATTATAGCTAGTAATAGAGGTGAATTGGAGGAGAGAGGCCTGTGCACGTGTGCGTCCAGGGATCCAGATTGGATAGGAGCACACACACGCACACACACACTCGTATAATCGCACACACTCGTGCACACACCCACATGTACACAATAATGATTTCATCATCTTTAGGCAGATGCACATCAGTAGCACAGAGGGGGTGGTAATATCATATTTCTGTTTTTGTGTGTGGAAATATGGATATTAGGTTTTTGTTTATGCTGTTATTTCATTTGTTGTCTCACAGTTATCAGATTTATTTTACATCACAGCCAACCTTACAACACATCTTATTTTAGATGTAACACGACACTGTCAAGAATGTCATTTGAATACCTGAGATTTTAGATTTTTTACAGTGAGAAGAATCTGAAAAAATTAACAAGACATTCATACAAAAACAACAAACACATACGCTACATTAAAAAGATCATACAACAATGTCACTTAAAAGAATAAAAATATTATCCTACTGTAATGGATGAATATATTTTATTTATCTATTTATTTTTTGTCAGTAAAAATAAAAGGTAAAAAAATGACCTAAGCCTTGATTGCTATTAGTTTTACTTTGTGCTTCTAATTCCCCTTTTAATGTGTGTGTTTAGTTGTTAACACACAGCCCTAACATATTGTTATAACCTGAATGTTTAAAATCACAAATATACAAGGATTCACGTTTTTTTTCTGTTCTGCTAAGAATCATATGGAAAAAGGATGCTGTCAAATAGTGACAGTAAATTTGACAAATGCAGTCATAGGCAAAGTTTAAGGACTTATTTTCTCTCCTTTTTAATCACTCTCTTCTTTCTGGTCTCTTCATCCTCTCCTGACACTGTCTGATTGAATCCAGCTGCCTTCAGACGCTTCAGTCTCATCCTTATGACACTTCCCTCATTCCCAACTCATCCTCCTCTTGTCTACTTCTTTCCTCCTTTGACATTCCCTCAAGCTGGCCGGAGAGACCGTTTAATATAATATCTATCTCAGTACAGTTATGTGTCATTTAAATACCATATTCCGGGCATTTATAAAGTTACAGCTTTACAAGTTAAATGTCTTGATAGAGGTGACAAAAATAGAATTCTATCTTCTAAACATCAATAAAAAAATAATATGGACCTGGCACTCTTATTGCTTTTCAAATATTATATTGCTGGTTGCTATCCTAAAATTTAAATGCATCTTTATTTACCATATAAATATTTCTTGAATTTTACAGAAATATCCAAAGTAGACATGAGTAAATATCTACAATGAAATATTTAACAGAGTTTAGCAGATTGCCTCATGTAATGTAATAAAGTAGCAAGTTTTTCCTCATTATGTTGCTTCTCTGCATGTGTGTTCATATTTTTCTGCTTATATCTACAGTCTAACCAGTTCATTGTCACATTCTCCTCCACGCTGGACCAAATCTACTGTTATCAAACAAGAAAAAGAATCATCAACACTCAAGGCAATGTTTTTGTAATACAGAAAGAAACTCAGAATGGGCTACATGTTAATAAAAAGGCCTTTTGTTCATGACAGTAATTTCTCAAGCTGACTCCTCACCCAGTCTATTCAAGCCACTGCTATATCCAGGTAAACAATGTTCCTTTTGTTATAATAATGCATCTTTATTCTTCTTAAGTCATTACAATAGGCTCTACGTTGCTGGATTGTATTTGCTGAAGGTAAAAGCTGAATAATATGTGGTTTTGTGTTGAGCATAGAGTTGAGGGAATGCGTTTTGATCACAGACAAAGGCCAAGCTACACAGCGTTGTCCTTCTGTCTCTATCTTGTTAATGAGCAGTGTTCACCGAAGAAGCCAGCCACTGTCTGCCACAGAGAGAGACCTCAGATTCATCTCTCTGCGGACAATAGGTGATTGTGTGTGTGTATTTGTACCTCGGAGAGCAAGTGTGTATGTGCTAATTAAAGCAGTGGGAGTTGGGAGAAATGGCTGTATGCGTGTGTATGCGAGGTGTTTGCCTGGCGTGACCGTAGATGTGTACGTTAATTCTTAATGAGACATTTCTGTGCCCAGAGAGACCCAGCCATCACCATTCCTGCGCTGACACACTACTACAAAGGCCACCATTGTGCATGCACGTACATGCATGCACATACACATAAACCACATCATTACCATACAGCTAAAGCAGCGCACCATTAAATCAAACCTCTATCTACAGTGTGTGTGTGTGTGTTAGTTCACATTGCGTGCAGACAGCAAGTGAATCACCACCATTGCTGTACCATTGCTGGCTAATTTGAGCTAACTGATTGAGCTAACAGCAGTATTGCTGGTTCTGCAGCAAAAAGGCAGGGCACATTATATAGTTGATATGGCAGACCTCTGATGGTCAGGATTGATCAAGTTCAGCAGCAGCCACAGATGGTTGGATAATATGAGTAAGTGATGATCTACTGACTGATTGCTACCTGTCAGTTGATGCTTGCTGTGCAGTTCCTCCAGCTCTTGACTCAACTGCTTAATGTAAGTGTTCAGGCTGTGTTGCTCTTGGAGGGCATTACTCTTCTTCTCCTTTTCCTTCTTTAACTCTTCCCGAAGTCTCTGCACCTCTCCTTTCTGAACGTCCACCTCCCTGTTCCTTCTCTCAGCCTCTTGCCTGGCTTCCTTCAGCTGCTCTTCCAGCTGCCTGAGAAGTGTCACATGTACCTGCAGCACAGGGCCAAGAAGAACTGTAAATGAGAATGACTGTGTGTCAGTCTAGATTGTGTAAAGATTCAGTTGAGATGGCACTTCACTCTTAGCATCCAAATGAGGCTAAAATGTGTCTTGAGTGACCAGTTATTATTCCATTTCACTTCCGTGCTCTTTCTTGATTTTATCTGTGGTAAATCATGACCAAAACTTAAAACTGTTCCAGTTATCTGACATAGCCATATCAAAATGTTTTTGCATACGACAGACTTAATTTAAAAAGTGCCTTAATGTAGTCAGGGATGGTTTTGAGTTCTTACTGCATTATATACTGCGCAATAAGTGGCTTTGAATCTATTCAGATGAGTTAGCCAAGGATCCATATTAATGCAAACTGCAAGCATTATTTACATAAAAACACAAAATGGCACAAGAAAAATATTGCTGTGCATTTTATTTATCCTATTTATACCTTTCTCTCATCAAAAGCTTTTAGCTCAGCATGTGGCATTCAAGCACATCATTAAACACCTGAATAATTGTGTGTATATGCATAATGATTAAGATTAATAATGTGTGCATATGCATAATGCATGTGACAAAGGGTAGATGTAGCCTTCCCTACATATGTCCTTACATGACACAGACTCATTACAGATATTCCACAGGGATGAATGAATAGACCAGGCCTCACAGCAACAGGAGAATTATTTTGTGTGTGTGTTTAGATGAATAATCGTGTGTGTGCATGTGTATGATCTTGGTAAGCATGACATGTGTATCACTTGTATGTGCCAGAGGACGCATAAATTAATGCGCACAATCAAATGTTCGTACTTCCACCTACGCATACAAAGCCGCACACATACACACACTCAGGAATGATGTGTCTATGACTGCCAGCAATGTTGGCACTTTGCCAGGCTACAGTCACCACTTTGAGTAATTTGAATATTTAGTGTCCCATTGAGCTCTTAATTGGAGTCAATTTCACCAGCCTTGGCACCGTTTGGTGCTTTAATTAATGGTGAAGCAATTTGTTTCTGCCAAGCAATCATGGGACAATCACATGAGTGGTGGGTGTGTAGTCGGCGGAGGTAGTTTGGATACTCCTTTTTGTGAGGATGAAATGACTCCCCCCAGCTCTTTCTATGTTCTTGGCCTTAGAAACATGCAGAAAGAATGCAGCTCAGCCTGGATTCAAAGAAAGGACAGAGAAGTGTCGACATAATATCACTGTTGCTAAAGTAGAGGACAGGTCAGCAGATGCACATTAAGTTAATACCTTTTGGGTGTCAGCCAACTCTAGTTCTAAGCGTGTAACTTCCTTTTTCAGATGTGTCACTTCCTGTTCCAGGTGGGTGCAGTTGTTCAGGCGTGCATGGTGGGATGCAACAAGGCTTTTCTCTAGACTCGCCTTTTCCTGGGCTCTGTTTGGAAGTGGAACAAAGAGTGACAAGCCTACCTAAGCATATTAGAAATGCATGATACCAACGGACACAGCTACAGAAAAAAAAAAAAAAAATCCTCTGAAAAAAGAAAAACAATAAGCTAGATAACAGATGGTGTGAATCGATTAGTTTACATTTTTCATGTCACATATAGTATGCTGCTGTGTGCCATTTGATAAGTAGACTGTTGAGAGGAAGATAGAGAAAGAAGGGGGTGGAGGCACACGGGAAGGGCATGAGAGAAGAGACAAGGACACAATCCAGGATCAGCAGAGGAGAATGAGAGTTTTATAGACTCCGTTATTACTGTCTCTCCAGCTCTGACTTCATCTGAAGAATAGCCTTTTCACACTCTGCAAGCCGCTCGACCTGCTCCGTACAGCGCTGAAAACACACACACATACATGGAAATACACACAGTCATACCCATAAATGTGAGCACTATGTTTAACACTACAATCAGAAGTATCTATATTATTTCTAATACAACCAGAATGTAAACAAATTTATCTCTTAAGGTAACTGTATGTTTTAGTGTGATGATAATAAAGTGTAATCTGTAATAGGCAATCTTAAGGTGTGGCGACTATAAAATTAATGACCTTACCTTCTGAAGCTGCTGTCTTTGTTTTAACAGGCTGTGGTACTCCTCGTCAGAATGAGAATGACTTTGTTGATAAAGCCTTAGGTCACACTCAAACATCAGTTTCTATAAATTGAGAGAGCAAGTGAAACAAGTAGAGAGAAAAGAAGAGGTGGGAAAAAAAGAGCAGGATGAAAAATAAACAAACATTATGGTTTACAATGCGTTTAAATATGCTTTGTTTTTAAATGGTTTATGATGGCTCTGATTTACCTCAATGTAACAATGAAAATGTCTTTAAAACACCAAAGTCACATAATTTTGCATTCATATCAAATTACGATTTAACAAATTGTATGCATTTTGGTTTGCTAATAAATGCCAATGATATTGACGTGCTGTTCGGAAACCTATCATTATGTTTTATATTTGACTCCTTTGTGTATTGATCTGTAGCAACACACAAGAAAGACAGAGATGGCCTTTATGCTGAACAGTCTTCCAATAAGAATCAGAAAACCTGCAATGTATTAGTTTTAATTGCAAAGTAATATCTTCTCAAAAAAAAAAAAAAAGCAAAGCTCATTGCACTTTCTGCTCATGTTTACTATGGAAAGAGAAAAGAAAGAGTTGCATAATATATCAGCACTCTAATTTGAAGTCTATTAAATGGTGTCTTTCATGAAGGAAATACTAATTCAAAAGAAGACATTTCTGTAAGAAAAGGAAGAAATTTTACTTGTCTCCTAGTATTAATCTTTACATTACAGTAAAATAGTCCCTGGTTGGAATACAAATGTGCAAGATAGTATTAAGATACTACACTTCTGTGTACATTTTTAGTTCCTTTCATTAAGATACTTTAAAATGAACTTTTTCCTACTTTTTGTTTTCTAAATTATACTTTTACTTAGTTTTCCCAATGTACATTTTCTTGTAAACAAAAAATTTAGAAATTAGTGACTTTAGGGTTAGCTGAGCCTAACAGTGGCATGGGGTAGAGAATTAGAGGGACATAAAGCTCCATAAGAACTCCTAACCTCTTGATAGGCGCCTCACAATCAAAGTCATTAGCCAGTGTAATAAAGGGCCTGAGATACAGCCATTCTTCAACAGCCTAACTCTTTTATAACCAACAGATTAAAACTGATTGGATTAAAATGACATTCTGCCCGTCTGACCTTGGCGGCAGCAGTTAAGTTCATCCAAATTAAATTTCTCCGTAATAAAGATGATTCATTTGTTGCCTGACGTAGTAAATATAAAACAGAAAGAAAAAGGAGAAAAGATTAAGTGACACACGCCAGTGCACACATGCACAAACGCACACTTGTATACACGTGCACATGAGTACAATGACAGATACGTACAAAGGAATATACCCTTGTATGCACTCACCCAAAGACACACACACACATGCATGGAACTTCCAAGGACCTGGGTGCACACATGAGCCATTTGAGTTGAAACCAAACCAATGCACACAATCCACATGTTCTGTTTGACCTCAGGTTGGGTCCCATGAAAGCTGTATCATTAGCAGTAAGAGGAATCTAATGGCTATTCAGCTAATCGCATGACTTCCATTTGTTTACAACTTCATCTCCCTGGTAGTTTATTGATCACTGCATTAAAATGGTGGCAGGAACTCACCAACATAATCAAACACACCCTTTATGGATAATTTTACATGTAACAAATGCATTTCATAGTTCTGACAAAAAGAGTCCTGAGACTCGTAACATGACTGACAAACTGCATATGTCTATTTTTTTCCATGTAATAATGCGGGTGCATATGTTTCCTCACCTGTTGTTTGAATGTGTCCACCTGTTCCTGCAGGGATGCCATCAGAACTCTGTGATACTCAAGTTTTTGTTGACTATTCTGGTGTAGATTCTGAGTGGCTTGGAGCTCATCTGTTAACTGGTCCAGAGCCTCCTGTGAACTCTCCCATTGGCCAATCTTTTCCTTGTAGCGTTGCTCTAATTCTGCTAGTTCTTCCTTCACTGAATGATTTGCACCTTGGGACTCCTGCAACTGAAAAAAAAAAAAACATAATATATGACAAGACCAAAATAGAGGAGGGAGTTTCATTCACAGGACCAAAGACATCTCTTTAGACTCACTGACTGATACTGTTCAAGTGTATACTAATATTATGATTATCATCTACCTGTTGCTTTGAATACCGTAGTTCCTCTTCCAAAACTTCCACTTGTCCTTGCATCCTGTGCACCTTCTCCATTGCTGCTGTGTACTTATGTTTAACAATTGCAATAGTTTCATTCTGCTCCTGGGCTTGCAAACTGGCATCTTTTAGCTGTTCCTTGGATTCTTTCAGCTGTCGATGGAGGAATTCAATCTCACTCCTCTGCTTCTTTATCCTCAGCTGAGATGTTTCAACCTGAATGCAAACAGTAAAATACTTTACACATGGAAAAAGTAAGAGAAATTTAATTTTGTCATCTATCCTTCAATTCATGTTCTCTGATTAAATACTCTTGGCTTTAAAGGTTATAAAAATGTAGAAGGCGGAGTGAAATAAAACTGTTTTCATCCTGTTTATATGTCTGCAAAATGAAGAGCCTAAATAATACACGTGCATACATTTCACAAAGGAAAGCCATAATCATCATATATAAAACAAGCTACTACATATCAAGCACAACAGCATGAGCAAATAGTCAAACACATAGGTAAGCATAGAGATGTTTGCTAAAGGGATACAAAGAATTAACGACAAAAGCATGTGTAGCATTGTGTAATACAGTATATTGTGTTGCTCTACAGTAACCTCTGCCGTAATGAAATGGAGAACCCAAGAAGTGAAACCGGGCTTAATCCTGGTGTTACAGGAGGAATCCTACCGTAACACACCTTCCAAGGGGAGAGGTTGAGAAAGTTAAACCCACTCTAACACTCATCTTGAGTTCATCCACGTTAATCCAGCTGTAATCTGGATCAGAACATGTGGGTTTAAAACTAATGACAGCCAACTAGTTAGATTTCAGTGGTTTGCTGCAGTTGGTTTAACCAGGGATTAGCTGAGGCCCATCGAAGACTAACACTGGGTGGATGGTAGCATGACTGAGTAGAAAATGTGTTCATGCAAAGAAAGAAAGAGACAAAAAAAAGACATGAGGTGAAGAGATCAACCTGTACACGTCCATGTATGTTAAGTATTAAAAACCATTGATGTAGCTCATGTACTTTGATTTTAATTGGATGATATGAATCATATTTAACCCAAGTTTAATGTAACACCATGGAAACTCAAAACAATATCAAACAAGGTGTCAGGAGTCAATTTTACCTCTAATGGGTCTAATGTATATGTTACTTACCCCTTCTTGTCTCTACATTTCTCCCTTTAATGTATCCACTCTCATACTTTCCAAACACTTAGCAAGTCTTTCTGTAGCTGGATAAAAGGCCTCATAACAAGCCTTAATGGGAACACCATGGCTTTCTTGTGACCATAATCAGGAGCTTGTGCTTTGGAGAAACAAATAAGCCTCATTAAATATGATGGAAAACACATCGCTTTGACCCTCATGACCTGACGAACCTCCTTTTGCCTGTTGTTTGAGTAATTACAGCTGTCACATGACTGTCTAAATCACTGTCGGTTGATAATAACTCTATTCTCCTTTCCTTTTTTGAAATTATTTGGTCTATCTTTCGCTCCTTGTTTTCATGCTTGGCACCAATTGGATGTGAGAGGCCAACAAACAAAGGGGTCATTCTATCTTCTTCGGTAATTCAGATGAAGTAGATGAGGATACATGCTTTCTGTCTTTAAATACATATGTCATTCCTGGTAGAGAACTATTTGACTTAAATCATTTATCTCGACAGTGTTTTTAGAATGAACAAAGTATAATTATAATTCATAAAAATGTTGGCATGGTATCTCTTGAAGTAGAATTAATGTCTTAGACCTCTAATAACAAAATTATTTGATGTTTCACCTCATGACATGTATTGTTTTTCCATTATTACTTGATTCTTGCAAAACATTCCTAAAATGTTGTGACAGTAAAGCGTTTACATTTCTTCAATTTCTTTTCAGAAGACTTAAAGGATTATATGGACATCCATGGAAAAGCTGTTGTCTTGAATGCAGCATGCGTTGCTCCAAAATCTCAATGTACTTTTCAGCATTAATGATGCATCAAAGAAGCTCAAATGCTCCAAAACCATAACAGACCCTGGCTCCACTACTTGTTGCTGATAATACTCTGAATAGTCCTTTTCGCCTGTGGTCTGAAGCCTTTTTCTTCCTAATTTTTTTTTTTTTTTAAGACCTGGAAAACTGTTTAGTCCAAGCAAGATCCACATTTCCACTGAGTGGTGGTCCATCTCAGATGTCTCCAAGCCCAGAGGAGTTGACAGCGCTTCTGGATACAGCACAAGCACAAAAGGCTTTCTTTTGGCAAAGCAGTAAAGCTTGAACTGGTATTTGTGGCTGTGACTCTGTGTTGTAGTGCTTGTCAAAGGTTTGCCACTGTAATCCTTAGCCCATGTGGATCTATCAGCTATAGATGAATGACGGTCTTAATGCAGTGTCATCTGAAGGAGCAGGGATGATGGGTGTTCGGCTTAGGCTTGCATCCTTGCATTTTACACACTGAAATACATTCATATTCCTTCAATCCTTTATTCTGTTATGTGCCACAGAGGCTGAAATATCCAAATTCCTTCTTATCTTTGTTGGAGGAAAATTGTTTTTAAACATTTCAATAATTTCCTCACATATTTGTCAATAAATAAACATAGCATGGTGATCCTCAAGCTATTTACCCCTTAAAGGACTAAATCTTTCCTGGATACCCCTTAACCACCAAACCATGATCATAATCTCCTGTTTTCATTCCCCTGTTTCAAACAACATTGTTATTTTAATTTCTTTTCATTCTTTCATGTCATATCACATAATTTTCCTTTACTATCCCTAAATTGCCCATGTGCCAGCTTTTTGTTTTGTTTTGTTTTTTTACATGTGTGAGCCTGAACGTAGGACTGCATGAAGTTGACAAGAAAAAACATAAAATATATTGTATACATACTGTCTACAACAATATACTAGTCAAACTATATTCTAATTACTTTTTTTAATTTGCATTTTCCATCCCATCCCAAGTTTTTGTGATTTGGGGCTGTTGATTAGATTTTGTTGTAGGACCATAGCTCAACCGACTTAGAGGTGAACACCAAACTTCACCTCAGTCCTTCTGCTCAGTGACCTCTGACTCTCAATCATTCACTCTGCTCCGTGTTTGGCTGAGCTCAGAGTTGTTCTGCTTCAATCGACTGTGAAGCAGGATGCTCCTCTGGCTCCAGCGATCCGCATCAATATAGAGGTCCTGTTTCACAGCTTCCAGGTCAGAGTTCAACTGATCTATAGATTTCACCAGAGCTTCCACCTGTAGGAAAGGTGCTGAGAGAGAAGAGAAAAGGAGAGGAGGCTTTCTTCACCTGCTGCTGACTGATACAGAGCTGACCATGTAGCTCCTGTTGTTCTTTCTCCTTCTGGTCTTTAAGGCGTTCAATATCTCTGACCTTTTCACTTAACTGATGGGACTCTTCCTGGTGTCCTCTGACCTTTTGGTTCAAGCATCTAACTTTACCCTCTAGTACTTCCATCTGTGCATGACAAGAGAAAAACAAAGCAAATATGAAAAATACATGTAGATAAAACACATGCTCATTCCTCTCCTCACAGAAGAAACAGTAGGAGAGGGTTGCAAGCAGAAAAACAAGCATGATTCAGTTTCCGAGTTTAGTCTCAGGACCAGCTGGGAAAATCTGGGCAAAACAGACATAAAGGAGTAACAATTCCTTTTTCCTCCGCTCAAACTTTCGAGGAGCCTTTGAGCAAGGTGCTATGCCTCCCACTGCTCTAATGGAGTTGCTCAGCAGCAAAGAACAGAAGACAGTTGTTGGGCACTTCCCTCGAGTGGCTGTCTGCAACTATGTGGGTGTGAAGCAGGGCATTGTTGGAAAAAAGAACAGAGTGAGGGTGCTCACTCTAACTTGCCTCAGCGTACAAAAAGGTAAAACAAAAAACAGAAAGACAGGTTTAAGACCCTTAGATTGCGAGCTACAACTAAATGTAAGCCCTAAGACAAATTTAAAATGGAAGAACAAAAAAGAAAAATGGTAAAAACCAAATCTATTTTTCATAGCACATAGCTGGAAGATACTGAAATGGTAATAAAAAGGGAAAAAATGAAAATGAACTGTGCACAGCAACCTTTAAAAAGTAAAATCTTACATCTAATATCACTTCATTTTTCACTTTTATAAAGAATTCACAGTTAGGTATGATTATTAACACAGAGCGCTATTACTGGAAAAATACTCTCAAGTCGCACAAATATAATCAGGAAATACAATACAACGAAGGAAAGGTACAACCTGACATAACATACCTGTTCCCTTGTTCGCTGATGCTCCTGTTCCGCTGTCTTCATTTCAGCCCTCAGCTGCAGAATTAACTGATCTCTGCTCCTAACCTTAACATGCAGGAAACACAGGTAGACAATTTCACAGAAAATTTCATCTAACCACACTAAGTACATTTTCTTTTTTTTTTCCCTTTGATAACATGAGCTTTAAAAACAGGTACATAAAAAAAAAAAAAAAACACAAACCTCCAGGTGTGAGGTTTGCAGTTTCTCGTGGCTAAGAGCCAAGTCAGCTTCTAGTTTCTCTTTGGTCTGGTTGAGGTGAACACATTCCCCATCCCTGTCCTCCATCCTCGCCATCAGCTCATCCTTCTCCTCACACAGTTTCTTCAAAGACGTCTCTTTACTATGCAGCTGAAAGATTAAAGGTTGAAACTGTAAAAATATTTCTATTTAAGCACTTCCTACTATAATTTCTAAACTGTGAAATAATAGAAAATACAAATTCCAAGATCATATTAGGTTCTCGTTGCTTACTATAATGAATAATTACTGTAAGTTGTACCGGTATAAATATTGACATCACTATCATATAAATGTTATCAACATTCTATACCTGTATGTATTATCTCCTGTAAATCCGTACTCAAATGTTAGGGGATGTTCTTTGAATATATTTTACATAATATTACAGAGCTATTGTACAATAATATTGTGGCTGTTACCTGTTTCTGACAATCCGAGTGCTGTGTCTTACTCTCCGTGAGCTCCTTCACAAGTGAACACACCTTAATCTCTCGCTTCTGAATCTGAAACAAAAACAGATTTTTTTGCTCATGCTTTATGGATGGCTCATGCTACTTTAATTGTAAAACACAATTAAACACACAATACGCTTCCTTTAATCATACTCTGACATTAATAATGCCTTTAAACCCGATCTTCATAATTTATTGATGAGCGAAAAAGTGTATCTCAAGAAAAAGGCAAACTTAGGTCACAAAACTTAAGATTAGATATTCCAATCTTGTTATCATACTTGTGGTAAGATAGCGGGGGTGGTGGGTGGACGACAATATACAAAGAGAAACTGTTATTTATGATTCTCTTGAGCATAGTGCGTCTGAAAATTGCTTGTGTTTGTCTGTTACCTTGGTGACCTTCCCTAATTACCCACTTTAGGCTTATACCAAATGTGTGTATGTGTGCATGTGCTTTTGTTATGCGCGTGATTCCTCACAGGTTTACCGGAGAAATGTTTTCAACCTCTTTTTCTTTCCTATATGTTCACTGTGACTGTGTCTTTTCAAGGTTTTCCTCTGATCGAGGTCAGTCAAAATGGCCATTTATCTGCCGGTGTGTACTGTCAGTTTAAAGCCAAAGAGGTTCCTAATTTATTTCTGGATTTTTGTCAACACTAATGTCTTTCTATATCTTTAAGATATATCCAGGCTTTGCTGTAAGAGGGTAAAAGGAGAGTCAGACTGAACAAGCACTGGTCCGTTGCAATATATATGTACTTAGTCCTTTACTGTACGATTCTGAGTGTGGCTTAAGTGTCTATAGATGTGTATTTACTCTTAATTTGCACTGCACACTCACTTCTGTAATATAAAAACTTCATGCACTAACATTGTTAACTATTTTCTGTCTCCATCCCTCCCCACCTTCCTCGTGTCCGTCCTGTATGATCCACGGATTGTTTTGACCAGAGTTGAGTGCTCGTTTGTAACTGTCCTGGGGGATTGATGGAGTTAACTTGGCTTTTTGACCCCTCACCTCTGGCTGTCAGCGGCCAGGCTCACTAAACACACTAAACGTGAGCTACGGCAAGGAGAGAAGCAGAGAGGAAAAAACAACAGTACTGAAAAAGAAAAAAACCTGCATGCACACTGCCATGCATGTATCAGATAAGTAAATTAAGTACTCATAAAAATAGTAGTAACCTGGACATGAATAACAGAGTATGTGTTCTGCATTTCACAGACATCACATACAGCAGTACAAACACATTTAGACACACAAAAGAGATGACCTGGGCATTTTTTCATGTTGCAAATGCAACTCACTCCACTTACCCACGGCAAGTACAACACTCACTTCCTGCCAATTTTTAAATCCTATCTCGATTTATCTTTAAGTGTATGTGTGTGTGCTTGTGAATTCCCAATGTGAGCGTGTGATAGGCAGAATGGATGTTGATAAACACTGGAGGATGTCGTGTCAAAACAGACAACTTGTCAAAACGACACGCTAACTAGGTCAATCACAAAGTTTAAGAAGAAACTTTGGAGTGGAGCTTTGGTTTATGCATATCTCTACGTGGATGTCTACGTGTGTGTGATAAGCTCCTGAACGAATCTGCAGGAGGGGACCTCCAATATCGAAGGTATTTTTAAATCAATGAGCTCTTAAGTGTATCTCAGTCTCAATGTGTTCACACATACGCACACACACAACACTCTGTGCAGATAGAATCCCTACTGACAGGCAATGACAAGATAAAGAGAGGGAGAAAAAAGGGGGGAGAGGACTACAGAGGGGGGAGAAATAATATTTGAACAGTTGGGGGTGGGGGTGGAGACAGGGGGGATGAAAGGGAGAAGTGGCAAGGCAAGGAAAGAAATGAGCAATAAGGGAGATCAGGAGAAAAAGCGGAGAGAGAGAAAAATCAGTAAGCTATTCTGATGGTTGTAAAGCACTGTGAGCAGGACCAATGTTTGTCCAAGTCCAACCTTGAAGGCTTGAACAACCTTCCACAATACCACTTACCTCACTCTGTACTGTTCTGTCTCCTTTTCTTCTTGTTTACTTTCACACTTCGCCCACTGCTCTTGTCCATTTCAAATAATGAGCAATTTGAATTCTTTTATCCCATGCACTTTATACATTAGAACACCTATGAGTGTGTACAGGTAAAGTCAAGTCAAAATGGAAAAGCTGTGCACTACACTGGCGACTCATACTAAATATACAGTACGGACATTGTAAAGTGATTTTTTTTTTCTTTTCTTTATACTGCATTCTACAAGTGCACAAATCTGAAACACAACACAGTCACAGAGAAGGGACGGGAAAGAAAGCTATTCTTTATTGTACATTTGTTTTGAAACTATCCTTCATTGACAATTATAAACATTTATTTTGAGGTTACAGAGACACAATGTGCTTGCATTCATGTGAAGGTTAAGGTGCTTACCTTAACCTTCACATGACAAAACCGCATCCACCAAATCTGAACAAACCCCGCAAACATATCTAAGACACAACGGATGCATTTTATGGCTTTAACTGTCCTGAATTTCATGTCTATGGTTCAGTCTGCTGTGAATTAAATCCTCTAGCCATCAGATCACATGAGATCTCACCCATATCTTTTCAATCTTCCCTCCCTACCCTCAACAAACTCTTGTCCTTTCCCCGTCTTTCTCACACTAAATCCCTCCCTCCACCATCCTTTCTTATTTTCTTTGTAAATTTATGAACTGAACACTTCAAAAGGAACCCTCCAGAGATCCGCATATATGACTTTTAGCCTGAGATGGAGCAGGTCATCTCCGAGACAAAGACTCTTGTCATGTTAATGGTTTAACTAACCTCAGCTTCTCAAATGGAGGAATGTGGGCGATTCAATACCACATGTCAAAACTACAGCAACATGTGGCATCTCAGATGGTGATGATGATGTGTGTGAGATGAAGGGAACGAGGGCTAAACAGTAAATATGAAAAACGAGTACAAAAAGAGGGAAAGGGGGATTAAAAAGAAATTAAAGGGATTTAGCATAAAGGAGCACACATCTGCTTTTATTTTCAGAATTTCCTGTCATCTTTGTTTGTCTTCTGTACTGCTGACCTGAAGTGGCCTAAAGACATCTTTTAAACAACAACAGTATTTCACTCAAGGATTATTTTAACCGCCTCATAAGTAAACTGTTAATACACGCCTAAATATAGCTAAAGAGTAAAGTATTTGGTTCCAAGAACTAAGAAAAGTTAGACTGGTGCTTCCTCTCCTTAACTCAACCCCATGTTCAGAACAGCAGCTTCAGTGAATAAGCTAAAAAAAAAAAAATTCTCCAAAGAAAAGCCAAAGTGATTTCCTATTCTTCTAGGCAAAAATGACTTTGTGAGAGAGGGAGAAAGGAAGAGGGAGAATGAATCAGCAGAGTACATTTCAGATGGAATAGAGTTGACAGTATTTGTTCAGCTGTGCTAATGTTAGGACATTTAAAGCTGCAGAGGAAAATACTTAAGTTCTCTCAGTTTCACTTATATTCAAGTGGAAGCAAGAACATTCCCTCTCTCTCACAAACACCTACTTCCACCGTCCATACAACGACGGAAAAAAAAAGTCTATATAAATGCAGATCTGTGACTATGTGCTTCTGTGTGTGTTCTGTGTGAGAGCGCTCGTAATAGATCAGAGACCCAGCATTTTGGTGCATAAACCAGGGCCAGATGTGGAAGAGAAACCAGATCCCTGGACAGAGTGTAATGATCCATACATTGACTTAACCAATCCAAACATGAAAGATATAACCCCACACACACACACACACACACACACACATATATATATATATAAATATACGCATATACTGTATGTGCATGTGTGTGTGTATATATATGAAAAATTAACAAGTATGTCAGCATGTACAGTATGTCCAAGACCATGTACATATGGATGCATAAGCACGCACATGAGCACACCTGCGTCTTTTACACAGATCTAATATTTGATATGTAATTTTTATACAACATTAGCTGCAAAGCATGTAGGGTTTTAAACGTGGACAAAAACTGTGTGAGTGAAGTAACAATAGCCTCAGTAATAGCTAACAAGGTCTGGACCTTAACCGTACAAATATTTTGAAAATTATGTATTGTCAGTGAAGAGCCTTGCCAGTGAAAAGGACTGAACCTACTGTGCTGCTTCCCTTTTTCACAAATCCAAGCCCTTGAAATTCACCAGTGGCTTAGTGAAAAGTATCTTCCCAACCTGGTTAATTGAAGGTTAAACACAAACCACTAAGCACTAACATATGCTTTTGGCATATCACAGAAAGGGCAGGCTAAAAAAGGTCTGAAAAGCAGCACGGCATATGAACATGAGATTTGTGAGTTTTGCTATCATTTTAGATAGAAAAAAAAAAATCAAATTTACGCAGAATAATCCAAAGTCTTTCTTCGTCAAAAGTGTATGTATTTAATAAGGCTCTAAATATCAGAACATCCCATTACCCATTATCTAAAACCTTATTATCAGCACTATTGTAGAAATAGACAATGCCTGTCACAGTGAATATTACATTTGAAAATTGAATATTTAAATGAATCCATCACCTGTTCGACCCTCTTATCAGCACCATTGTGGAAAAAGACAATGCATTACATTAAAGTGAATATTATATTTCAACTCCATCCTGGAGGAATTACGTATTTTTAGTTTAACCATTTGTCTGACATTGACCAATTTGTGTAGAAAATGTTTGTTGACCTTGCAAGCACAAAAAAAAAATTCACCAAACTAGACTTCAATTGTTTTCATAACTTCATACTTGAACATAGACCTTGAGGACGAATCCAGTTACCTTTTTTTCAGCGCTGAGATGCAAATGAGAAACCTCCTGCTGCAGACGCTCCACCTCTTTTCTGGCGTGATGGAACTGGTCTTGCATCCGCTGCTTCTGAAGTCTCTCCTTGTCCAGATTGCTTTTGGCCTGATCCAGGGACTCGGTTATGTCACTCACCATGGACTCACTGGTCAGCAACTAAGAGACCCACAGAAATAGATGGCAATGAGGAGAATCAGTGTAGTAAACTTTGTAGTCTATAGGTCAAGCTCTCCGTAAAGACAAAGAGAGAGGCAGACAGTGCAGAGAGGCAAAGACAATGAACCGTTACAAGAAGGTACAAGGATATCAAAGTGTAATTCAGGGACGTTTGCCTCTGCTCTGTCTCCATAGCATTGAAAAGGAACATCATAAATGTTTTGTGCCAGGCTGGGGGCCCTTCAGTAACCGCTTTGTCTCTAGACCAATAAAACTGCTTGACCACACATCATAAAGTTGTAGGGCACTATCTTTAGACTAGTGCTTTTTAAACCCTCAACCAAAGCTTACAATAAGCAGTGGTTCATTTTCCATCTACTTTCAGACTCATGAATACACGAACCGACAATGGATGATGAAAAATAGTTGGGGTTTTTGATAAGCAGTGGCTTAAGTTCACTCATTATACATAGGGTGTAAGGTTGAAGTAGTATTGTTTTTGTCCATTAAATTGTCTAGTTAGTGATAGAAAAGTAGTAAAGTGCTTTAGGTGTTCCTTAACTCGAGTAACTTACATGCTTTTATGATGAAAGTACTTCATTTAGTTGGCTGGCAGGCTACCACACCAACAAAACACTAGAAGCAAATGAATGACTTGGTTTGGTCAAGGACACAGTAAATGGGTTAATACAAGCCTAAAACACATCACTGCCATGCGCCACTCCTGGAGGGGTAAGAGGAATAGAAGAAATACAAGGGGAGTGAGACAGAAAGAGGGAGGGAATTATAAGAAAGAGAGGGAAAGGACAACGAGAGAAACCTAAAGGCCATTCCATTCATCATGCCTATGACTCTTTAATGTTCCCATTCATTACCATTGGTTCTCATTGGGGCCTGGGTGAAAACTGGACAAGGGAGACAAAAGAAAAAAAGAATCTACGAAGAAAAGCAAGAAATAAATATTTGTAGAAAATAACGAATGAACAAAAGAGAACAACAAAGCAAGATTTAACCCCTCCCCCGCTCTTGTTCTCTGTCTTAGCTAAGTGATATTCATACAAATATGGTTCTTTATTGTACAATGAGCTAACCCTCTGCGGAGCTAAGATGGTGGCGATGAGTTATTAAATATGGAGAGAGGGCGAGAGAGGGAAGGCGTAGGAGGAGGGGAAGAAAGACGGATGATTAACTGTGAAGGAAGTAAAAAATGAGGAGAATTCCCCGATGTACCTGACTGGATTTGATTTAGAGAAGGTTGCCCAATTCTGTTCCTTATTTAAGAAGTACTTCCCTCTGTGTGTGTTTGTGTGTGTTACCTACTTTGCTCTGCACTGCAGCCAGGCTATCTTTGAGCTGTTCGCTGTCTCGGACCAGCTGTTGTGTGTGTTTCTCCTTCACAGCCAAGGTTCTCTTCAGAGAGTCCTGTGTGGTTTGCAAACCAACCACATCCTGGTCCAGATGCTTCACATGCTCCTCTCTCTCTTTCATCTAGCAGGCATGTACACATGTGAACACACACACACACACACAAAGCCATATTGTAAGCACACCTATACAGTATTTGACCATACCAACACACCGCCTCTACTAAATTTAACAGACTTATTTCACTATTTTTAGATTTTGGTCTTTTATACGACAGCTTCTTCTACATTTTAACCAACTGAAAATAAACTAAACTCAATATATAGTAATGTTCAAATGTCCCTTGTCATTCTCTGCACTAAGATCTGGACATATGGTAAGTATTTACAGCATTTAAAACAGCTTCTATAAACAACAGTGCTAGTATTCAGTGTGACCTCCGCTTGCACTTAACGTTGTCTTTAACCCTTTTGTTCAGACAATACGAGATTCATTGCTGATGTTTTTTTTAAATTTTTTTTACCAGGTTTCATTCAACGCATGTCAGATGTTTCTAACTGTTCGTACCGCTTCTTGTCATGGGGTCAGGGGTCACACTAAATACTGACTTTAATCTGTAGAACCCATTGCCTACAGTTTTTGTGTGTCTTTTAAAGCTGGACATATATTTCCTGTATTTTCTTGTTGTATCTGAAGAAAAACAAACCTTAAAGCAGTGTTTTTCAACCTTGGGTGGGTCGCATTGGAATACAAATGGGGTCGCCTTAAATTTCTAGTAATGGATATAAATAAAATTACTAATAAAAAATAGATGGTGAGTTGAGAGACACAATCCCAATACATAAAAGACGTAACAAACTGTCGAGCTGAAACTGAAGCACTGTGGTACTGTTTATCTGTCAGATGTTCACTGTGGTCAGTTTCAGATGCTGCAGCTCTTTCATAATTCACAGTTTGAGTTATTGTTTGCTCAGTATTAATTGTCATCCTTGTAAATACAAACTGGACTGACTATACATATCCTGACCAAGGAAAAAAAATTCTCATTTTGTGCAATAATTTGAACCTGGCTTTTCTGCCGCCGTCCATAATAATATACATTATTATTATTATATAGAATAAATGTACAATAAAATCTAAATTTATTTGCAACATAGTATAGCAAACGTTTACATGATGAAAACAAAACAAATTAATTTTAGCAACAAGAAAAAAAAAGTCTCCATTATGAATGTCTGGGGTCACCAGAAATGTGTGATATTAAAATGGGGTCATGAGCCAAAAAAGGTTGGAAACTACAGGACTAAAGACTTTTTCACAGTATTGTATGTCGAATGGAAATGTTTCTCTTACTTGCATTAAATTAAGTGATGTTTATATTTACACTATTATACTTGAAATAAGTTGCATTCAAGAAGTGAATGAAATGATTATTCACCGTTTTTTATTAAACAGTGCAGTTTCTCCCTGTAATTTTCCTTGTTTTTTCTGACGTTAAAAATCATATGGTGTACTAATCTAATATGAAAACAGTGTTTTACCTTTGTGTACAGTCCATTAGTCTCTGGTCCATTAGTGGCTTTCTGTTTCTGGCATTTTGACCAAAATCTTTTGTTGTTTCGTTTTCCTATTTGACATACTTACAGTCAGGTGGTGAATCTCCGTCAATACCGTCATAATGCAGTAAGACAATGTAACATGCATTTTAAAAAACAAAACATTAATTAACTTGTGTAATTATCGAGGGAAGACACTAATTATTTCTGAGGAAGCAGACAGTGGTTGAACTCCTCACCCCATGCATAAATGTGAGTGTGTGTGGGCCTGTGGTTCAAAACCCCTTGCCAAATCAAAGCCCCTATTCATTAGCACTGTGTTAAATGAGCCCTGTGTTAGATTAGTAAGGAGGCTTTGCAGACAGTCAAACACACAAATACACACATGTTTATATATACAAACACATACTCTATGCACAAAACCACAAAAAAATAAAGTCAAATTCTTCTGTACACACGCACATACAAATAAAAGTGTTTGTAGATGCTTCCTAACCTGAATGATTTGATGATGATTAGGTTTGAGAAACATGCTGATAGATCTATGTACACCATGCACACAAAGACACACACACACACACACACACACACAGCAGTACCTGGCATACAGTATCGTTCTGCAGACTGTAGTTGTTCTGTTTTGGCACTGACACAGCCAGGACACAGACTCCTGAGCCTCCTTCTGAGAGCTCTCCAGATACCCCATCTAGTGTGTGTGTGTGTGTGTATATATATATATATATATATATATATATACATAGACATAGATGAAACGTACTGTAACCACTGAGTTAAAGGTTGTCTTTTATGGAGTCAACTCATCCGCAGTATGGCTAATGGATGGTAACAATTACATGCTGTGAGGCAGTCAGTATTGCGACACTGGATTTAATTATTCTTTTAGCTGGATATTCCACAAATTTTAGTATGACTATTGGGAAATAAAATAAGTTTTAAAGAACCAATACAATAATGTGTGAATTTCAGTGCTTAAGCCAGGCAGATTGCAAAAGCACAGTTATAAAATATTAGAAAAGTGGGTAAAAGTTTGTCGTCTTTATATTAACCCTTCTACAGCACATGAGGGATTCCACATGAAAAATGATTATGAAACAAAAAAGACATTTTAAACATTATTACTATCAATGTTACATGAAGTAAAAGCAATGAAATATTCTCAAAGTCAGCAAATGACACATCTCTTAAGGCCTTTGCACACCAGAAGCATTTTGCACATTAATGTACTTGTGTTGTTTTTGTCAAGAGTACTTTCACACATAACACATATACTCATGCAGCAAAAAAGCAACATAATCATAAATCATCTACCAACCAGGTTATGTGGAACAGGCATCACATCAACAACAGCCGACCTGTTGTCGCTTGTATTTGTAGCCATACTTAAACACAAAAGGACAATGTCATACTAACATCAAACAAGTAGACAATCGGCGTAGTGAATAACTTATGTGAACAACATAATCAAACACAGGAGACTCAATGTGTAGCTTTTTACTTGGGCGCTATGTAGACTATTCAAAGACACTCTCGCACACATATGGGAACATATATAAGCTTTTTATGATGCACAGTCTGTCATTTTTTTCTGAAATATGAGCCGACAGGAATGCATTCTGACCTTTTATGGATCACATTCATATGAATAGGTTTGCTACAAAATATTTACAGGCATGCATTTTGCATTTTCATCTCATTTATGCATCATGCTTACTCTATGTACTTCAGAATGAAAAATCTCTAATTTTGTACCCGATATATAACAAGCATATAATGCAAATTTTATTGTAAACATTTGTGTTATTACTATTATCAATTCATATTATTATACAAGAAATAATGTGTTTTTACATATTCGTGAGGGGATGTGAGTAATATGGCATGTAAAAACCGGCATGCAAACTGCAGTTTTCTGTGGGTTTTAATCACTTCTTAATCCTGTACTCCACTTAAATAATCTGTACAGCATCATGCTGATATTATGATCCTCACTACAATGGCCCGGTCCTGTCTATCCACCTATCAGTTAGTTAAGGATCACAGTGTCTGTTACAATTCCTTCTATAGCCCAAGGTCTTTACGGCACTGACTTTCAGAACTCCATAATATTGTTACATAATTAATACATTACAGTGATTTTTCTCATCTCCAAATCTGCCACCATCAGAGATGATTAAAAGTTCCCATGTGGTCTGTGTGAAGACTTAATTCTCCAGTGGGGGAGTACTGGACCTTGGCTGGAAGTCCGGAAGAAAGAATATCAGATTTGCGATTTTATTTCAAATGAGTGCTTAAGCCTTAGACTTTCATATTAGTAGAGCCCCTATTGAGAGAGAAACCTCAATCTGATCAAGTCTCATTACTTTAGCAATCAAAGTTTCGCCCCTGGGGTCTTCCCCTCAACTCCCCTTCCCCTCCTCCTTCTCCTCCTGCCATCTCCTATACTTTTTTTTGTCCTCCTAGCCATCATATGTTTTTGCCACCAAGGCTGAGGAGAGGAGAAAGGGAGAGTGGCTTTCGCAAATCCTTGATTGGCCGAAGTCTATCCTCCATCTAGGATTATGAATAGAAATGGAACATTTGAGGACAAAGGAAGGAGGGGTGAGGAGGAAAGAGACAGAGAGTGAAAAGAGAGAGATTGAGTGTGAGAGAGATGTGAGTTGTGGAGTTATGGGCATGGAGAGAGAGAGAGAAAGAGAAAGAGAGAGAGAGTGAGAGAGAGGGTGGCTAATATAATTGAATTAAAAAGATGGAGCGGGGCCATTTCTAAGCAGGTGGGAGTGTGGAGTGAGAAAGAGCAGGCGAGATATTAACTTCTAATAAAAGAGAGATTAGAAAGTGGCTAGGAGGACTGCTCTGTCTTTACCTGTGGGAGTGACGGCCCCCACATAACCTTTCACTGCAATATGCACACTGATATTGGCCGCCATATTCTAAGTCTGCCACACACAGGCATTTTTGCACGTACTTGCATTTCTGCATGTTGGCACCACACGTATAATATATATGCGACATTTGGAGACACACAGGAGCGCACACACAGAGTCACGAGCGCCCTGTGACAGCGATGCATTATCAGCTCTCATTCAGTGATCCAACAGGCAGCAGCCATCAGATAATGAAGACGCAGCTCTTTGGGAAGCCGCTGCTATACAGACAATTAATTAACTAATTGGTCTAACGAGCTTGTTAATGCCATGCTTTTTTGGCAGCCAGCGTGAATACATTAACAAGGCTAATTCAATTAAACAGGTGCAGATTTCACAGCTGCCTCTCATGGGCGCGCGCGCACACACACACGTACACACAAATCCTACAGGTGTTGTGTACATGTTCGCCCCATTTGATTCTGATGTCTTTCTCAGGGAAACCTTGGCATTCGATCAAAAGCATAATGATATGCAGATCAAGCAGTGTGTATTTGCCTGTTTTGTGTGTGCATGTGTATTTCTGGTAATGCTTGTGCCTCAATGGGCCGGTGTGCCTTTGAATCAAAAGTACAGCTCAATAAGCTCTTGCAACATTAGTAATCTCTATAATTGAAAGGGTATAAAATAAGTGGGTGGAAAACTGATTGAAGCGCTATGATAGCATAGTTAAATTAGCTTACAGAATCCCAGGGGTCAAACAATAATATTAGCCAAAGCTTCACAATGCAATGTAATTTTTAATTTGCTCCAAAGCTTTCCAGCATGTGTACTTGTGTGCTTCAAAGCTCTGAGCTGTGCATGAATGAACCTGGGCCTGTCTTATCCTTTAGCGGGCTCATCAAAAGAATATTGTCTTTAAAATATTTCATACACAGGGTTCAAGAACTGGGAGCATGTGTTGGTGGTATCGCACCTTCTGGGTTGCTTTTTTCAGCTCATCACTCAGTTGGTTAATCGTTGCCTCTTTTTCCTCCATCCATCTTTCAAGCAAGGTACTGAAGTCAGTCCTTAGAGACATTATTTTGGCATCGCACTGAAAAATAGAGGATCTTATTAATTCACTGTCATCGAGTCAAAGCTGTGGTCAGCCAGCTTTCAGCCGGCTTTGTCGTTTTTATGTGTCCACTCAAACTGTAGAATTCTCTTTCTAAACCACACACAAGGGTGAAAAATGACACTGTAAAAATAAAATCAAGGCTGAATTGTTGATCAAACAAAACATGTGCAAAGGTTGTATGTCTGATTATTGTGCATTTCCATGGTGATTAGGTGGGCTTGGATTGTTATGGCAGCAGCTGCAGTAGCAGCTCCCTTATAGGCTGACTAAAGCGCTGAGGTCGGTGGTTAGCTAAACTCCCATAGAGATGATACCACTGATTAATTTCCTCCGTCTTCAACGTCTCCACCCCTTCCCCCATCCATAGGTCCGCCTAGTTTCCCCCTTCCCCCAGCCCCTTCAGCTACTGCTGAATATTAAATCAGTTCCTTTTTTTAATTTCCAGATAACCACAGTTCATTTTTCTCCTGGTGTCAAGCAGCCATGACGTGGAGTAGCAGCCTATATATGGTTGATGTGAGTTATTGTTATTGTTATCTTTTTTCCATTTACTGGCTGTGTGTCATTTTGTAGACTGTATGTGGTTAAATCATTACCTGCACATGTGGTAAAAATATTGAATAACATTATTAGTAATATGCCAAGAAACTTCTCATCATGACAGCAAGACATGTTCATGTTGTTGTTTTAAAAGCAACATGAGTCTTTTTCACAGCATAAATATGGTGCCACTAGTAGGATTCTGTATTTTTTATACATACCAAGGAAAATATGATAAAGTAATTCAGATTCTGTAAATATGGAATGTGCAAACACAAATAATCATTGACAGGTGCATATATGCAGATATAAGTCAAAAGTGTCATCAATCATGAGACCATTACTAGACCATCATTAATGGTCTAGTAACAAATCAAATACTACAACCCCTGCCCTAAAATATCTTTCTCCCTCCTGCTTCACACTCCTCTTGTGATTTCATGTTTACATATTAATACAGCATATTTCACACACAATACTCATACCCTCATATACATTTTATTAGGGTGTTTAATAACTAAATGAGTAAAAGAAACTCTCTTTTTTCAGGCTAATACTTAATATAAACCTTCATATAGCATACTGACATACAACAGTAACAGCTCTCAGGTTTGAGGTTTTCTTGACTTGTATTGTTGTGCCTTCCTATCATCATATTACACCACATCACCTGATTGCATAGCCTGGAACCTCGCCCAGGAAACTGGGGAAGTGGGAAGTGATTTGGAAAAATGAGGGCAATAAAAAAAAAACACAGGGATGAATGGAGAGATGTGATATAAGGTAATATGCTAACCCAATCAGTTGGCTGCTGTTTGCCGACAGTATAATCAACATATCGGCCTAATGTCATTACAGCTATATGAGAAATAATATTGCGTGAAATTATATTGCGTGGCGCGTGCATGCCTGTGTGGTGCACACATGAATAAGCTCACATGTTCAGATGTATATATTCCTATCATGTTCCACTCCAGGCATAGACACACCTGCACATGATGACGTGTGTAATATTATATTGTAAATGACACATCCTTGAAAGGGGGCTCTTCCTTTTGCTTTTCGTATAATATAGAATTTTTAAAAACACTAGTAAAGAGAAATATTTGCGGTGATAAATTGATTACCTGCTAATTCATACTGATTATATAAAAATTTCTAATAGCTTTTTTAATTGTTTTCAACTTTTAAGAATTATATATAGATCTTGTATAGTGGTTAAATCAATTAAGATATTTTTGATGTTAAAATTAGATGTTACAGTAGTACAACACACAGTCCAAAGAGGACACAGAGAAGACGCTCTCATACACACACACACCAGATATTTGCATATTCACACACAAAGATTGCTCGATGGCTTTGACACCAAAGGATATTAGTTAGTGTGTGGCTTCCATATCCTGAATGCATAAGGCCACTGATGGCCTCTATTGATGGACACTGGCGTGAAGCCATCACTCAAGTTATGGAGCTTTAATTGGAGACAGCATAAAACGATAAACCAAGAAACATGCATGGCTGAACAGCCCAATGTAAACCATTAATCATAGCACAGGCAAAGACAAGTGGCCGCCACGTACACACATGAACACACACAAGAGGGTGCACACCGGCACAGAGACACACATACACACACCTTGCATTTGTGTGCATATTTTCAGACACACACACACACACAAAGCGTGGCAGAGACAAGTGTCCCAGTCACATATTCTCATGATAGATGACCCATTTAACTTTGATTTCAGAGAGAAATGAGCTCGCCAGCGATACAGGGTTACCACACGCACACACACATACACGCACACACACTTTACTCAACTCATTCATAATACACAGATACCTTACATAGGCTACATTTATGAACTCAGTGTACGTTTAGTTTATATGTAAATAACAGCTAGCATTATCTTGTAGAAACACATATTCATGCTTTCTCTCTTTCACTCTCTCGCTCTGTCTTTCTCATGTGCACCCACAGACACACTAACTGTACCACTAATTTGCATGTGAAGGGTTATAATATGGGGATGATTTGTGATGTAAGCAATCAGAAGGGAAGTAATTCATCAGTAGCAGTGTCACATACAACACACATCTCCACTGGTCATAAATACAAATCCATATGTGCCCGCACATACACCTTGTAAAATCTGCACCATCCCACAGAGGGGAGAATAAATCAGTACTCCAGAAATTTTACAAGAACTAAAAAACAAACCTCTTTTCACAGTCATTAAAACTTCAAATGCAGGCAATAAGATCAAGAAATAATACTGTAGTTCACTTAAAACATTTTTTTAGCTGTGTCATGTGCATGTGCAGCTGTATCTTGATTAATTTGTTTTGTATAAATTAATGTATGATAAGATTTTATTGATCTTACCTTGTAAATGACCTAATTTGTGTATATGATAAAAACAACTTTACAAACATGTAACTCAACAACAGTAGATAGATTTGATTTACAGCTGCAGAAGGAGATGAAAACACCAATAAAATGTACGTCTTCCTTCTCCAGCTTTGTCTTTTTTGCACTAATCAAAAGACTAAGCATAGACTAAGCATAAATACAAGTGACCAAGTAATGCTATTTCACAGACCAATGGAAAACAGAAGACATTTTCATAGGTTTCTGTAGCCATAGCAACCATTAAATATAGCCGTCAATCATATATTTACTCCCCTACTTGGCTGAAAACACCTGTGATTTGCTCAAATCTGCATTGCAAGGTAATTTTTTTACACTTTGAAAACATAAGTGAGTAGGATTGTTGTTTCCCCTCGGACCACTTGAGTTACAATATGCTGAAAGGTAATTATGGAATTTTTGCTCAAAACAACAAACACTGCAGCTTTAAGAAGTGAAGTATATTTGGGGAAATAAAAAAAAAAAAAAAACAGGAAATAAAGATAAACATGTTTTGGGTTCTTTGAAAAACTTTAAGATCAGAGATCAAGCCCAGAATATCTGCAAATAAGGTCTATTAATGAAACATTAATGAAAGCCCAGTAAAATGTTAGGTAAAGATTGCGAAGTGCTAGAAAACATGCAGATATTTGTTTGTAAGATAACAACTGGAATAGATAGAGTTCTGAGTGAAAAAAGTAAGGCTGCTGTGAGGGGAGTCTTCAAAAGATTATTTCTAATAAAAAAAACCTGATCAGAGTTGAGATCAAATTCCTAGAAGTACTGTCTGTGAGAACATGTAAATAAAATGCCAGTAAAATGTTAGGGAAAGGCAGTGAAATCCTAGAAACGATGCAGAATTTGCTCTGAGATAACAACTAGAATAAACAGAGATGTGACTGATTCAGAGTCAGGCTGCTATGAGGAGTTCCTTAAAGCTGAATTCTCATGTTAAAATGGAAATTGAGAAGTGACTGTTGTTTTGACTGGAGTGAAAAGGTTATTCTTCCAATAGGAAATGATTAGAAGAGCTTGAAGCGTTCAAGGTCTCAGTGTCACTGGGTTAAACACTCAGTAGGCTGACATGGAACCAGAGCAAGAGAAAAAATAAATTGCAAACATTTCTACTCTTGTCTGCTTGTATCGTCTCCTTAATGTTTTTTGTACAAGAGTGCGGCTGCTGCCAAATACGCAAGCATTTCTGTTCCAGCTTTAGTCCCAAGAGCAATTAATTTTTGCAAAGTGATAATGCTGTAACCAAGTCCTTTACTTATTTGGTCCAAAATGGCAAACGTTAACGCCTAACAACCAAGTGCACCCCGCCACAGTCACTGTCCAGTGACATATGAGATAGTGTTGATATTTAGACAGATGGATGGTGCATTAGAAGGATAAAAACCTCCCAAATACACACAAACACATACAATAAGCGCACACACACGTTCCATACAGCAGTTGCAGCCCCTCAGCGCTCCTCTGTCCTCACATGCTTGGTTTCCTCATCTAATTGCTGCCATTCGTCAGTGTGTGTGTGTGTCTGTATGTGCATCTGTATGCCAAGTGCTCCTGTACTTTGTGTTTTTGTGCTTCTTTCGTGATTCTGTCAGTGTGAATTTACAAACAACTGTGGTGAAAAGAGAGAAAGTAATAGATAATCAGACGGACAGGTAAAAATGGAAAGACAGAAAGAAGCAGACAGAGGGAAATAAAAACACACCCAACAACACACACACACACACACAAAGCTGTCACAGTGCCATAGGGCATACTAAACCTGTCAGCATTTAAGCCTGCTGGCTTGTATTCGGGCTTGCCAGGTGAAATTAGTCTCACATAATATGCCTGCCTCTTTACTGAAAACAACAAACACCCACTATAGTTAAACTATATGTTTTAAACACCATCATAGATGTTAGAAAAGTAATAACTTTACTTATATGACACCTTTAAATAACTGCAGTTCACAAATAGCTTTGACAGACAAAGCATAAGCAGGAAATTCAGAAGGTACAGAAAGTACAAAATAGTGAAGAGAAAAGAATGACAATGTTAAGATACCACTGAAATAATGGCAAAATGAGAATGCAGAATGTGAAATGTCAATGTAGATAAATAAATAAATGGGGGGAAAAAATGTAATAAACAATGTCATCGTACCACATAGAAAAAATAAGAAAAAAAAAAAAACAGAATCCAAAGGTAAAAGAAAGAACAGAAAATAAAAAGCAATACAACAAAAAATAAAAAGAAGATCACAAGAACAAAAGGCTAATGGAAGGAAACCAGGAATGGCATGATTATGATTGGAGTGTTAAACTTGAACAATAAAAATCTAGGATTTGTAGTTTTTGAATATCAGATAAACAGAGATATACCATATAT
>JAPSES010000115.1:11651130-11672001 GCA_029822895.1 Maxillicosta whitleyi
CACACACAAAAAAAAGAATAAAATAGAAACAGAAACTAAAAAAGGAAGGAAACAGGCACCGTCTTCCTTGATCATGAGCTTTTGCAAAAACCACCAAATAATACTGGCTTATTGTGGAGCTAATCAGTGACACAAACACACTGAGGTATCAACAAAGCTCTAAATGCATAAAACAAGTTAATTGGAACTTAACTTGACTTATCTCTGATTCAGACATCTCATATCTAAACAAATGAGACTGATTGCACTCTTTTAGGCAATCATAAAAAAACAACCCAAAAACACTGGAGTAAAGCTACTTATATTTTGTGTGGCCTGTGTGTCTCTGAAATTATGTTTATGTGATGATGTGTCTGCGTATGTTTAATGAGAAAGTCCATGTTATTAGGTTTTTTTTTTTCTTTCTTTGATTTGTGTGTGCACATGTGCGTGTGTGTTCAACATGATAATTTGTCAGTTTATGTTGTGAGGGGGCTAAACAGATAAGCAATCCACAGCTCAATCCTTCATCCTGCTCTGATTATAAATCAGCTGGAGCTCTCAGAAGCAATCAGCAAGAGCAATCTGCAGCCAGCACAGACACCTTATCAATCAGAAGGGACCATCACACTGTCAAACACACACACAGAAATGCACACTCACCTATTCATATGGTTCTACGCACACAGCCACATACACAGAGACAGGTACGTCACACAATTGTAATTTTACATCCCCACCCTGCAGCCTTTTTTCCTCCTTTAAAACTTCTGTCTCTTTTCTCTCTCTCTCTTTTTTTTTTTTTGTCTTGTGAAACAGGATCACAAAGTCGCAACAAGACTTTCATCCAGCTAGCTGCCTGGCGGCCACGGAACACTGCAGCGCAAGACACATCACTCCTAATTACAGTCTGATATTAATAACAGAAAAAAATATTAATCTTGGAGGTAAACACTAAGCCGCTTAAAGGAAAATTGCAAATAAATCAGATTATCTTATAGAAATATCCTCCGAATGGGCCGAGGGGGTAATGAGAAACCTGGGCCCAACCGTTCTCTCTCTCCCTCTCTCATTTCCCACTCTCCATTCTCCTGCAGGATAGAAAAAGGTGTGACTGTGTGTACGTGTCTGGATGTGTTTGTGCGCACATCTGTGTATTTATAAAGCCCCGCTCTTTTACCACCAGCATCACCTCCCTCCTCCCTCTCTTTCTCTCTCTCTCTCTCTCTAGTGCTGTATTCATTTTTCACCTCCAATTTTATTTTTTCATCAGTCGGGGGGCGCCGCCGAGCAGATTCAATTAGGTTCTGTGATTGGGCCGCTGGCATTCAACGGGGTCATGGAAAGGTTAAAGAATTCAGTGGCACAAACATGATTATGGCTCTGTAGCATTTGATCAGAAGTAAGGTTTGTCACAGCAAAGTGGAGCCCCTTCTTTTTCTTGCACTGGGACCACCAGTTTGGCCCAAGTGTGATGTGAGAGCTGTTCCACGTGTTGGTTTACCTGATTCCGCTGAATGGTAATTACATGCTGAAGAGTTTGGAAATGGACAGCTATGCATAAGTGCATATGTGGACACAGGTGTGGGATGCTGCTACAGCAGCAAGCGACAAAGCACAAAATATATATGCAGAGAAACATTCATTCTCTCTCTCTCTTTCTGACAGACACACACACACACACACACACACACACACACTCTTACACACTTACAAGTTCTGAGACTAGCAGAGTAATAAAGCCCACCCTTGCAGTGAAATTAAAGCTAGTCAATGACACTGCATGCTGAGTACACACTAAATCATTTTTATACCCAGATGAAACAGCCAACACAATACCAGCTCTGCATGTGTATCCAATATCACCTGGAGACTATGAAAAAAAAAACAACAACTAATCAAATATCATATTGGATGTGTGAGATGCATGTCAGAACAAGAGATTAATACTAAATATAGGAAATATAGTACAATAACACTGTGAGATCTTTTTATATTCAAAATGACCAGACAGAGAGCACATTATGAGATATTGGATTGATAAACAGGCTGGGATGCTGTTGTTCACTGAATATAATAGAACAATAACGTTGCTCCTGGGTTAGCAAAGATTGCATTATGATTTTAATGTGTTTTACAGACACAGGCCCTTCACTGAGAGGAAATTATGTCGATAAATAAGCAGCCTCAGATTTTAAAACAAAGAGAATCATAGTCAATGAAAACATGTGAGAATGTGGAATGGTGTTTGGTTATCACTGAATATCTTTTAGTGCACACACATGCATGGGTGTACACACTCACACATGCACATATTGTGGTATGTTGTGAAACTAGAAATATAAGCTTGAAGATTTTTCTTAAAATAATAAACATACCTGTCACAGCTTTTATTTTAGAGTAACCTATGGTCAATGGAAGAAAAATATTAAATACAGAATAGCACAAGAAAAATGTTTTTATCCTTTTTTTTTCTTAGGCTTATACAATGTATTCATAGCTTTTTTTTTTAATACATGTGTCCATGTTCTTGAAAGTAGATTAACCTGCTTTTTGCACAATTCGGGAAAGAAGAAAGAAAGAAAGAAAGAAAGAAAAAGAAAGAAAAAGAAAGAAAGAAAGAAAGAAAGAAAGAAAGAAAGAAAGAAAGAAAGAAAGAAAGAAAAAGAAAATCGATTTAGAAATAGATTTGCAGAGTTAAAGTATCAGGTCACAGGTCACTCTACAATACAATCCATTTTTTATTACAGTGAACATTCTAAATCTGATTATTTATCTGAATTGTAAACAAAGAGGCAGGAAAATTAATATTCCATTCCTGGATTTCAGTGTCATGAAATATCACATTGGTCTGGGGTGGTGCAGTTTTTTTTCCTATGGTTTAAAGTGAAGTGCAGTTCCAGATGAAGTGAGTGAATGATTCGAAAACTACCTAACACTCTGGATTTTGATGAGTAGATAACAAAATTTTGGAATGCTGTATGTATGCAAACTATGCTTGGACAAAGCATTGTTTCAGCAGACCCTAAAATAAGGCTGGAATGTAAGTGTGTTCTTTAATTTGTGTAGATTTTACCACAATAGTGTAAAAAACTGACCTATACACCCATAGATATAACAAAGGTGAGATCATAATAATACAGCACACCTGGAGCAGTTGTGGAAAAAATTATTAGACCACCCTTATTTTCTTCAGTTTCTTGTTCATTTTAATGTCTGTTTGGACATTTGGAATTTGATTGGAAAAATATAATGATGAAAAAAATAGTTTAATTTCAGAGCTGACATCTAGCCATTTTCCGTGTTTTCTTGATAATAACCAAAATCACTTCAGTTCTTACATCAATATCAATATATTGCACTGACAAAAACATTAATTTTAGACATTCCATGTTTTCTTTTCTGTCCGTTTTAGTCACATGACACACACAGGAGTTCGTACTTAATAGTATAACCATTGTTTTTGATGACTTTGGATGGTCTAATAATTTTTTCTACGACTGTATATTTATTTTGTTTTGTGTTAAATAAATTTATACCCAAATGGTTATCAAAACTGTTTCTGTATTGTTTCTGGTTTGCTATCTTGTGGACAAAATGCACAAAAAAATATTTTAACAGAGCCAACGTATCCATTTTAGAACAAGTAATCGAGCATCACTTTCTGCAGGCATTAGTTCGAGAACAGCAGTAACCTCCTCTAATGCAAGCAAAGATCCCTCGCGACTGTGTTTTGTCAAATATTTTCAGAAGTCAGATCTGTTTGCCATAACACAGCCATAACGTGGTTAATATCTCAGAAATCTCAGAAGTACCCTTCACCCACACTGATCCTTATTTTCAAGGTTGCAATGCCTGCCAGTACCAATGCATATCAGCACAAACACATACCTAAATTCAGCCGTGAGTAAATTCATTTTGACAGTCTGTGTCAATCAACGCATTTTGGGAGTGCCTGTCAATCATCTCCTTTCCTCAAATCACCAGAAGCTAAAGCCGTCAGGGAGCTTTCCCATCTGCCACTATCTGCCACTTCAGGTGAGGAGCACCAGCGAGAGACAACCAGTCAATAGAGCTGTTTGGTACTCCAGTCCCTTGCTGTGGCCTAATTGCTTGTGCAACACTCAAATGTGTCCTACCCTTCCCAATTCTTATGGACCCCCACTCAAGTAATCCCCATTCTATACTCAAGAAGGGTATTTACATGCCCCACACTGCGGAGAGCAAACAAGCTCATTTAAAAGTTCACATGCTAATGTGTGACATTTAATTCAAACTTTACACGGGGAAAAGGACACGCAACAATAGATTTTGATTCCTTTCTTGTCCGTGAATCTCATCATCTTCTGCCTTCCATATTTATGAGTTGAAAAGGCAGGACACCTTAGAGGGGAATGAGGCAATGGGACAGGGAGTTTAATATTTGGAAATTGGGCTGGTTAGTGATATTTGTATTCTAGAGTGTTTGCTGATTTACACAAATTGATGCTTGTTCTTATTTCAATCCACTCCGCAGCTGTTAAGTAATTTACTTCAATTAAGTGCGGTATTTAAGTGGATCATCATCAGAGTATGATATATGTCAACAGTTTCTCATTTTTAGGTGGTGTTGATTTTTTTCCATCTGGAGATAATTATGTTAATTCTGCGAGTTGGCTGTTGCGCAAATTTAAACTCATCACAGTTGTCTGGATAATTAACACTGAAAGTCTGTGTCTTTATATGTAGCCAAAAACTATTTCCCTAAGATGCACCACCATCTATCATTTTGATATTTCAAAAGAGGGGGAAATCCAAAAAGACTGTCAAATGGGCTGGTTTTGGGAGAAGTTATTGGTTGGTTGTGTGTGTTTTCAGAGCTGACTGACTCACATGAATATATTCATAGTGTATTATTATTACTACTACTACTACTACTACTACTACTACTACTACTACTACTACTACTACTACTATTATTATTATTATTATTATTATTATTATGTATAGCATTTGGGTTTATCTGCAATCAAACTTTTATTTTATCTGCTTTTCAAGTAAATATTCACTCAGTTACAGTAGTTATCGTACAATTAACTTCTGGATATGTTTTGTTCATTTATCTCCCTTCAGACATGTTGTGTGAGCTAAAAGATAACGTCAAAATGCATTGACTCCCACGAGCAAAAGGTCTGGTGTATTTTCATTGCCTTTCTAACTTTTTGTGGGCCTGTGGAGTCCACTTTAAAGCCGAGGAAAAGAAGCTGAAGTATAAATGAACATATTCAAACCGCTGACACAATGCCAACAGGTTATAGAAAAGCAATGACATTTTTTTCTTATTATTTTCTTTTACCTGGGTGAGAAGAGTCTTCTCGTTCTGTTGAAACTCCACCAGCTCCCTGCTCTGTCGTTCCACCTGCCTCTTGCTGACCTCCAACTGAAGAAAGAATATCGAGAGTAAAAGCTAAATATTAGAGAAAATCAAAGACAAAACATTTTTTTAAATTCCCTGTGAAACCCTATTGAAAGCAGACGCACACAGATCGACTAGGACAGGCCAGGGATGAGCACACCCCATCTGATCTGTGGCCCGTTCATTCATTAGACCCATGCTCTCCCCTATTGATTTCAGCTTAAGTAATGAGAAAGCTTATCCAAAAATCTTTAGCATTTGGGCTCCAACTTAAGGGAATCGATGGGGCCATTTCCCATTTTGAACAGCACACACGCAGGGGTTTTATGTACGGTGAACGGGACAAATCCCGATGCTGATAAATCAATAGGCCTTTTTGTCGATGGACAGGCATGCTTGCACACACACATACATGCATACATGGACACACATGGCTGATAAATGGTATTTTTGAGGCAATTAAAGTGAGCTGTAAACATATGAAGGCCAATCAATTGGTCAGTGAGGTCTATTATCACGGCTTTAACACTGATTTAGAAGGGGCTTTAAGGAGCCAGCGGCTTTAAATGTGGCACAGTCACTTATGTAGATCAGCAGCAGCTAGAGACCTGCAAAGATCAGTGGCACACTGTGCTTAGCTGCTCACACAACAAGATAGTGTATATGTCACCTCTAAAGCATCTGAAAACCCCTGTAATACACAGAAAGAGGGAGAACTTTCAACATTGTAGGCAGTGCAGAGTGGTAAGTAAAGTGGAAATTTCATTTAAAGACTTTGCTTCTTATTGGCTTTTGTTATGTTCCATTATTTAACCCAGATAAATATAGGTTATCAAGGGGAAAACACATTTTTATTTCTGCAAAACATTTATAGGTAACATTTCTGCTACTTATCAAGTCTTTACAAAGAACATAATCAGGCATGGCTTCAATATTAAGTTCTACTCAGCCACAAGCATGAAGAATTGTATCATATGTTCTACGCATAATTCATTTTTTAAAAAAGCATTTTGCATTTAGGTGAAACAGGAGGAGGGAAGAAGGAGGAGGGAGCTGCATGCTGGACAATTCTATTTTAGCAGGGGTAGACAAGCTTGTTAGGAGAAAAACGAATACATCAATGCTGTCCACCCTCCGGGTTTCCCCCCCACTGCTTCCACTTTGCTAAAGGTGAGACACGTGCGTTAGCAAAGCTAACCTACAGACAACATTTCCCTGAGGTAATTGGTTCCGCATTAATATTCATTTGATTCTGTATTCGCAGGCTATGACAAGCTGCTGTGCTTTGATGCTGTGTGCCTAAGTCCCATCGTCGGCCACACTATGTTAACCCCATAACTATGAGTTCAGATAGACACACACATATTCAGACGTGTTTTTCCTGGTGACTAAAATACTACAGCGATATAAAGGTAAACTGAATCCTCCTTTCCCCTTGCAGTGCATTACTTTTGTCTTTGAGTTCTCTTATTTGGACTTGTACAAAGTGACCTGCTTTTTCAGTCTGAGTGATCTGGTGTGTGTGCATGTGTGTTGCTGAGGCATGACATTTCAATTGTGTGTCCAATCAAATTGGCAGAGAAGCAGTTGGGGAGCGATGAGGGGTGTGGGGGTGTTCTGAGGGTTGCTGACCAACCGTTACCATGGTGAACCACTTCTGTAAAAACCACCAAGGTCACAACTGCTGACCTGCAGCGTTATGGGACTTCTGAATACCATAGTGTGTATGGACATGAAGATTCTTTATTCCTCTCTTTTCCTGTATTTGTTTTACCCTAATTTTAAGTCCTGATTTTTTTTTTACACATTTTCCCCAGGTTTTGTGTTTTACCTCTCTTGTTTTTCTTTGTTTTGTTTTTTTCTCCCATCATCTTTACTTATCCCACTCTTTGTCTGCTTTTCTTCTCCTTTCTCTATTACCACAGTTTCTTTATTTTGCCTTTCTCTTTTTTCCCTTCTCTCTTTTTCTTTCATATTTAAGATTGACTAATTGTACCATTATGAGACCTGTGGTGTTGCTGAATCCATTATGTATGGCCTGTGCTGGCAGTGAGTCTGAACAGAGCCTGTTGTGAGTCATTATAATTCAGTTTGCCAACACACAGCCATTGTGCTAGTATGGGGTTAGGGGAGATGGTATGATAAAATATTGAGGGCGAGCAAGGCAGCTGCAGATGCTAGCTGTCATGTGTGAGCGAATGAATGTTATGACAAGCATGTTTAAACATTCATGTGGGGAGGAAAGTTTAGGAGGGCTTTTCATTAACACCAATATGTCTTCGTCTCCCTGGTGCAGACACTGCTGGTGGAAGCATGACAACAACAGGGAGGAGAGGAATTAACATCTCGAGAGAAAACTGTCACAGACACAGAGAGAGAGAGAGGCAGAAATACTAAATTCTGCACGTGAGCGTGCACAAATGTACACATTTTATGTTGGATAGGTACACCATTGTATCTTAAATCAAAACATAAAAAGTGTTAAATGAAAGAGACACTACTTTTAAACTCTAAAGGGCAGAAAAACAACTGCCTCTTAACTTGCTTTCGGTATTATATAGAGTATTTTATACATATATATATATATATATATATATACATATATTGTGCATGTATGTGTGTATATACTGTATTTGCTGTTTAAATCATACTTAACATTAGGGTGGTTAATACATTAATCACAACAATGACATAAGCAAGACAATTTTTCAGAGGCAAATATAGATGAAGCAGGTTTCTATGCCAAACTTACATCACCCCTGCTTTTAGGCTGCCAGGAGATTTGACCTACTGGTAATAGTGCAATTTCTTGACACTTTTTTTTAAAAGCTAGAGAAGAAAACCTATGTGTGGCATTTGTTGAGAACCGAGAACCGAGAAATGGCCAGTCTGTTTACATAACCTTGGCAAAGATAAATAAAGAGAAACATTAATAGGTAGGAGGAGGAAATAACAGTGCTGTGGTAAAAAAAAATCCTCACATTCTACTAAGAACTAAATTCTATCAATGTGTCTGAGCTATAAATGCGTAACTTGTGATGAAAAGCACATGGTCTACACATTACAGTACTGTAGAATCAGAGGTACATATATTGTATCTTCTTATTAAGTGCGAGCTATACTTAACTTAAACTCCATCAAATGGAGAGCAAAATCAATACCTGTAGTATGCTGATGATCTCATGAAGTCAAATCAAGGCAAAGGAGAAAAAGAGCATCAGGTATCCTTAACATAAGTGGCCTTGACTTGCAAAATGTGTTTGCATAACATGAGCTTTAGTTAATGTCATAAATGGCTTTAAATGCTGCAAGGTGCATTAAAAATATGCAGAGTCATCTGTTTTACTTACACCTTGATGCAACCATTTTGAATTAATCTAGTTTTCACTGGTCAAGCAATTCCATTTTGATATTTAAATTTGGTGTGTTTATGTATAAGCGTGCCAATGCACGTTCGTTCAAGACTGATCCAATCAGTCTTAAATTAGTTAATAAGCCAAGGACACAGAGGAGATGACTCAGCTGATGTGAGCATGAGCTAATATTAGCAGTTCACCCCTGTTCAAGAACCTGTGCTGCACAGATTAGCATCCAGTGTTTGGGCTTCCCATTACAAAAGTGCAGGCTTTGAATGTTAAGCCCTGCAGTTTAGCTACCCACACTGAATTCCATTAGCACATTAGCAAAGGTGCCATGACCTAATGCTAATGTTATGTGGAGCTTTTTTGTTGAATACGTTCATTCGGTTTTAAGGATAGCCCTTAAATAGTTTTTACTAAAGACAAGGACGTCTATGCAAATGTGATGGAAAAACGGAAGACATACTGTGAGTATATAGATAAAATTCTATATATCCTAGTTTACACTTAAATTCTGAATGTCATGTAATTCTTATGAAAAACCATCCTGTTACTTCTGACTGAAACCCTGCCACTGTCAGCAAAACAGACAAACCAAGAAACTCAGATGTGAAGAACACTGTCAAAACTAATTCTCAACTACAAACTTCATATGACAAATTGCATTCCTAACTGTTACAAATACAAGCAACACATCACACACATGAAATGCATACAAACATACATTGAAGTGTGCACACAGAAACTGGCTATTAATTAAAAGCCAGAGCATGCAGCTGACTCGGGGTGGGTGGTTTGCAACACCACAAAACTGGGAGACTTCCTGTAAGACATAAATCTGTTATGTTCAGCCTCTCTCTCTCTCTCTCTCTTTCTCTCTCTCTCATATAAGCACAACAAAGACTGTCTTGTCTTGACTGCCTTTTTCTGTCCTCACCATTCATTAGCAGCACAAGAAGCTGCGGTCAGGTTTAAAGATGATCTACATTCTCTCTCTTTTACTCATTCATTCATTCCCTCTGTCTTATTCTTTCTTGTTTGCTCTCATTTTTAGTCCTTTTCTCCCTCTCCCCCTGTCTCCCTCTCCCTCTCTCTGTCCCCCTGTCTCTCTCCCTTCTCTAAACACTGTCTCTTCTACGAGGCCTGGATAATGAGTGGTGAAGCTAAACGAGAGGAAACAAGGCTCACTATTAGGAGGGGAACGCTGACTGAAGGTTTTAAATAAACGGAGAGAACTTGAGGCCAAATTCTATTTCCAAGGACATAAACTAATGGAACAGGCAGACATTCTCTGAACAAATACAACCTCTGTTTAAACTACCATAATAGTTGTAAAAATATACATGTACATGTCATTCTAAGTAAGAGACAGACAGGCAGCAGGCGAAATAGAAATGCAAATGTATATATCCTCAAATATGCACGCACAAAAACACTAACAATGTTTACATGAATCCAATATCACTTATTTCCCCTCAGTAAGGAAAGCCTATTACCTCTTATTCAATAACAACAATAAGGACATGAAAAAACATAAATGCTTGTCTATGTCACTGAAAACTAATTAGGCAAATGTGTTTTCTTAAGTGTCTCTGATATGCTCTCAGGCACAGAAATCCACACCCACATATAAACACACAGAAGCACCCTCCCTGCTTCACTCTATGAGGTTAATTGGGTTATCTAGGCTGATTAGCATAACTAATTAGAATCCTTGTTAAAGGATAAGTATTATTTATTCAATTAGTGCTCTGCGTGTATATATGAAGCTGTGCATGTGTTTAGATCCCCTTCGTCACTGGCACAAGTTCAAATGAAAATGAGGCAAAGCTAAGTAGGCATGAAGTGAGACCTGTGGGTGTCTGCATGTGTGTGTTCAGTGCATCACTTATCTACTCTGCACACACAGATGCTCACCATCAGGTGCCAGATACACCATATCCCCCCCCCCCAGCACACGCAAACACATATGCACACTAAGCTTGGCAGACTATAACACTTAAATCCTTCATCATCATCATTAGGCTCATGTTCAGTATAATTAGCATTGTTAACCAGATGAGCTGAGTTGAGCCATGCTGTGCCAGTCAGAGTGGATGACATATGTCACCCTCCCGGCACCTTTCCAAGCTGGTGAAGAGGCCACTTGTCCCCATCAGGTGGGTTTATGGCACATTTGCATGTTTTCACTGATTGCTGACAGATATTACAGCAGCTGATCTTGGCAGCACATTCTAATGCAACGTGTGCAAAAATGTCCAAAGGGGTGATATCTTTTTAAAAGGAAAATAGTTTATGTGACACAGCTCCTGCAGTTATATTATTTAAATGGAACAATACTGAGCTTATTTCACCAATTTATCCATTCGTGTTTGCAAATGCAGATGCTGCCTTTTGTTTGTGATGCTTAACATGTGCTCTCGAGCCGACAGTAAACACAAAAAAAGCAAATCAACAACACTCCTCTAGTCTTTAGCTCACAAGTGAAAACTCACAAACACACTCCAACACTCACAAATAACCAGAGAAGGAAAATGAAAGAGAGAGAAAGAGAGAGGGAGCGCTACATTTACTGAAATTAAACATTTTCTCATCAGCCTGAGGGTGCAGCAGGCCCACTAATGTATTATTCATCCCCACTTCACAAAGGAACATTAATCAATTATGAAGATATGAGGATCTTAAAGTATAGAGGAGAGACGAAGAGCGGCCCGTTCGTATTAATATGCGGCCACAATCGTGCGCCCCCACCCCCCGCCCCCTTGCTCCTCAAATCAATATTTTGCAGATTAATTTGGAGCGGTTGTGGCGAGATGGCAGGATGGAAAGAAGGGAAGAGGGGGAGTCGGGTGGAGAAGAGGAGAAAGTGTCTGAGGTCTGAATTAAGGTGAAGTGTTTTTGTTGTTTTTGGGTTTTTTTTTAACAAGTCTGTCAGTGCATGTACACGTGTGGGAGGATTTTGTTCTGTCTTGCTGAAAGTAAGTCCACTCAAGTGAATACAGTTAAATCATAAAAACAGTAGGAATTTTAAAAAGCAAAAAAAAAAAAAAAAAATTCTCTAAACACCATCATCATCGTCATTTGAGCATGGTTAGATACAAGAGATCAACTTATGCTAATACACCCACCTCCAAACTCAAAGTGCTTGCTTTTTTAACAGTTTGTCTGTGGGACCTCTTCTCCTCTTCAAACTCTCTTTTCCACTCTTCCTCAGACCTCATCCTCTCCTCCTCTCTCTTCTGTTGCTCCTGTCTTTGCCTCTCTTCCACTTTCTCAAGCTTCTTTTCATATGTCAGTCTCTGTTCCTCCTCTCTTTGCCTCCATTCCTCCTCTTTTCTCCTAACCTCCTCCTGCAGCTTCCTCACTTGCACATTCAACTTGGAAACCTGAAGTCAAACAGAAAAACAGCGTGAAATGTGCAGGCGGCCACATCCATACACTCTGACAAACAAATCATGGATCAGGTATTTGCATGTACACTATCTAAAGTGGAAGTGTATGTGTGCAAACATATGTGAGGCGTCTGCCCACCTGAGCATCTGTATCAGCTCCTTCTTGTTGCAGCAGCTGAATGTTGGCTTGCAGTTTAGTGATGCAGATGTCTTTCCCAGCAATCTCCTTCATGTTGTCTTCTTGGATTTGCTGCAGACACGACAGCTCACTCTGTAAGTGCACCAGCCTCTCACTTCTTTCTAGCAGTCGTGTTGCAGTCTGGGACACAGAGGAGTTAAAGATAAATAAATAGGAAGCATGCTACTTAATAGTAATTGACTTGTTACCTTTCCATATGTAAAAATTCAAATAAAAAAAACTAAACAACAAAAAAAACATGTCATATAAACTACATTTTATGACCTAGTTTATAGAAACAAATATTGCTAGTTCTCGGCTAAATGAGTGATTTATATCTTAAGTTGTAATGATTTCAAGTAATTATGTTGATGTTGGATTAGTATAAGCATAAAGCACTGCGGCAGGAGAAAATACAGTACTCATGTAAGCAAATTCACATGTTATTAGACATAAGAAAAAAAAACTGACAAATGAAAAGGAATAAAATTAACACTGGTGTCATTTTAATTGTAAAGGATATGCAGTTATTTTAATTGGTCTCATACATGTCAAAGTCTGGCAATTTATTCAGCAGTTCACTTAATAAAATTTGCCTGATGCTAAGGAATGTTAAGGTTTTGAGGACAAAATTCTATGGCAATCAAAACAAGGCTGCGTGTGTGTATGTGAGTGTGTCAGCAGATCCATCTGTGCATCTGCAATGCAGACGTACCACTTAAACAGAAACACAGGCAGAATGAAAATATATATCAACATTTGTTGAAAATATGATTAACAGAACAAGCTTCACTTATTCTACTTGTTTCTCTAAGGCTCTGTAATCACACAAACCACTAATTAGCGGCAGTGCAAATGAGTCAACTCGCAAACAGCGTAAACAAACAGTAACCAGCCAACACACACATAAACAACCAACAAGCTTGGGTTTACCACAAGCTCAAATGTACTATATCTGTGTGTGTTTATGTGTGCTTTAACCGTAAGCCACAGAAGACAGTAAAACAGCAGTGGGTATAATTTAGTGACACCCTGTAAGGAGGTGTGGGAAGGCCGTAAAAAACTCTCTCTTTTAATCCAGGCCGGCGACGCCATGTTTGTTACCTAGGGCTCTGAGATATGCTGGTAATTCATCACACACGCCTCAGCTTCCTGTTAAACCTGGCTGCACATGGAGCGCTTCCAGCACAGCTGCCAAACCAATATCGTAAAAAAGACTTCTCCACCTCTCAGACAGACTTCTAAACAATAACAAGCAGACTGCAAAAAAAAAAAAAGCCTTCAAAAAGTTGTTTAATTTTGCAGTCAATCTTAGACCTGTGCTGAAAAAAAACATGGCAAAATAGGGGTTCCAGGTTCAGTTTTAAAGAACTGAATTCAAAACTGTAAAAACATTTTGAAATTAAATATTTCATTCATAATAGTGAGAGCAAATGTTCTGTCATCTGAAGTCAGATAACAAATTTGGTAACAGGAAAAATTGTGTTATTTTAACCAAACTACAGCTGTGCTTCTACAAATTTTTATAACTAAACAAACAGTCATGTGCTGGGATGCAGTGGTTTATACTTTGGTAAATCGGAACAATGTGAAACGAGGTCAAGTTGAGTGAATTACCTTTTTATTTTGTGCTAAATTCTTTTCCAACTCCCTCTCCAGATCAGAGATGATGATGTCCTTGGTTTGCAATTGGATTTTAAGGTCTTCTACCTCACCTGTAATGTCAACCAAAGAACTAGAACAATGGGAGAAACATGGAAAGAAAAGAAAGGAGAAAACAGGAGACAAAGGGAAAAGTAGAACACAAATTTGTAACAGGTATACATAATGGTAGACACTGAATTTCAGATCACGAACAATGTATTTTTATGGTTTTACAAATAACTACTTTGTAAGTCCAGCCAGGCAAATTAAACTGTGCTTAGATAGCATCACTGTGAGTTAGGTTGCAGACATGAAAGTATGATAATCAGCAATGTAATATAAACAAATGCAGCCTGTATTAAACATCACTGTATTAAATATGAAACAATACACTTCGCACAATATTACACACACAAAACAAAACGTACCCAAAATTAACCTCATGTACTTTGACGAGATGACAACCGATGATGTTACTTTGATATTTTTGATGCATTCTAATACAAAATAAGAAATAAATAAGTGAGCACCATGCAGTGTGTATAAAATGTAATATGTGATTCATGAAGAAATCTAATTCAAACGGAGCAAAGAGATGCTGAGCCTGGTGAATTTTGTGCTAGGTGACAGCAACTGGAGCAGATATGAGTCTCTGTATGTGTGTGCTTGCTTGTGTGTGTTTCCCAGCGGTGAAAATACGTTAACTCTGCCCAGACACCTTTCTGAGTCACCAGTGACAGCTGTCACACACCCAAGATGGAAGAAGGGGGGAAAAAAGATCACACAGTGTGGTGCTGTTCACAAACACACTGCAAGGTACAAACACACACACAATCTCATATTTACCAGCCTCATGAGATGAGTTATTCTGATGAAACTTTGCGCAGATTAAAAATGTTAAACTCACATTTGATCAAGCGTGTCTGCACATTTGCACCAAGCAGGGTAGGAAAGGCAAGATTTGACAAAAGTGACATGTGAGTGGATAGAGAGTGCTGAGAGTTAAATCTTCCACTTCAGGAAAAAAAACAACTTTTCAGTCAAATGCAGTAAAAGCCACAGAAGAGAGTGTGGAAAAACTGACTTTAGATTATAGTTTGTTTCTATCTCTAGTAGATGGTGGGAAAGTGTGTGTGTTGCTATGCTATTAAATCACTTAATTTTTATTTCACTCAAAAGTACTGTTCTGTTGCTGTGCATTATTACTGTGCAGAACATTTTTCTCAAAATAAAGTCTGTTAAATAAAGAACCATCTGTACACCTAAATAAGGACAGAAAAATACATAACATATGCATATAAACATATAAAGTCTATTTTTCCCCTAAAGATGTGCACAAATTCCAACCCTCGACTTCTCTGAAGGACAAAACCTTCCACTGTAACATTTTAACATGATTTTTCTTTGTAGGACTTGGGGGCAAAAGCGCGGTCTAAATATTAGCAATTTCAAAACTTATTTCCCTGTCAGTTTGGTGGAAAAATACTTGAATCAGCCCAAATTTAGAAGAGATTCTTTGGAGACGAATGGTCTAAAATGGGAACAGGTTGAAAATCGAAAGAGGTGTTGAATGAAAGTAACTGCAGCCAATTTCATCCCTATTTTCACCTCCACAGTGGGACGGTGGGCTTAAACCACTGTGTGTGTATGTGTGTGAACATGCATATGTGTGCTACAGAAAACCTTCACTAGTTCAGATAAGAAAAATAATTCTGTACTGCCTAAGTATTCAGTTTAAAAATGTAGAACTGCACACAGGCATATGAGGTCAACAGAGATTTAAAAAATAATTTTTATTACCTAATTGTACATATGGTTCGACTTTTCACTCCAGTAATGGATCAGAAACATGAGTAAATATTAAGTATGTTTCATTGTTTTTCTTTTGTTCCCTCAAACATGAAAATAAACACATGCAACGCATTCTGATCTGTTATCTGCAGTTGAAATGCAAATTTGCGCTATATCTGGTGTGTGCATGGTAGGTAATGATTATACATATAATAAATGAGCTTATATATTTCACACTGCTGTTATATACAATAGTGCAAACAAATGACAGAGTGTCAAACCAACAGACGAACAGGGAATTCCTCTTTAGAGTCGTAAGTGTTATGATTACTGTGTGGACAGAGATGGCAGGCGAATGAGCCTGAATGTGACTGAGGAGTGTGGCGTGTGTGTGTGTGTATGTGTGTATGTGTGTGTGTGTGTGTGTATCACCGTTAAGTGTGTGTGATATTAAAGCAGGCTCTCGATTTCTCAAGCTGTCACTCAGGCCCATTAGGCAAGGCTAACAAAATTAGTCATGAATATGCAGTAATAACATGCAAATTGCCACCCCTTTCCTCTGTCCTGTGCGTGTGTGTGTGTGTGTGTGTGTGTGTGTGTGTGTGCGTGCGTCCATGTGTGTATGCCCTGAGGGCTATAGACATTGGCTCTGTAAACCTAATTCCTTCTACATCATTACAGCAACAAGACATAATTCATAACTAAAATATAAACATGCATGCAGCCTGGCATACATGCACGTGCACACACATGCATGCCCAGCAAACAGGTCCCCATGCTGCCCTGCTCACATGCCAGGCTAATATACTAGAGGTTGTAGTTAATGATTTCCGTGTTGAGAAAAGTGTGTGTTACCACTGCCAAGATTTTGCACAGGTTCGTGCATGAGCATAGACAAACATGTAGACTGTCTGTTGCCTCCATGTCCCCAGGGTGATGTTTGACACAGCCTGGGTGCTGCCACAGCAATTAACCTCCCTGTTAATGAGAAGAGCCCTGTCAAGCAGCCAGATGGCACCAGCTGGCACACTGCCATGTACACACATATGCACATTCATATGCATGCACACATACACACATGTGCATATTCACAAACGCAATCCCATGTCACCCTTCTGTACGTCTAACTGTTGCTGGTTGTCAGCATCCCCTCCCTCTTTGCTTCTCTCCTGCATTGTCTTCTATGGCTTTCCATTCCCCTTTTCCCTCCCTCTCTCCCTCCATCTCTGGCAGCTGCTTATCCATGTCGCAGCACTGCAGATGTCACAACTCTCAAGCTGGGAAAACAGCAGGGGAGAAGAAGTGAGGAAAAGATTTGAGAAGAGAGAAGGAGTTTGTGGCATCTGCACATTCGACAGAAAAACTGCCAAGTGGATAAAAAGCTGGAGATTTATAGATCATTGATTGGTTTATTATGTCATAAAATTAAGAGTGTTGAGATTTGATACATTTTATTACAGGTTATAGGAATGTTAGAGGCTCTTTTTCGATCATCTTAGATTTGGCATCATTATTCAGTGAGGTATGTACTGGTTGTGTCCTGCTGTGTACACACGTGTGTGTGTTAATGAGCGTCACTCTGAGTACAGGGCACAGCCTGTTGTGTGTGCCTGTCTGCATGTCCACACAGCAGCCCACCATGCCCGTGTATTGATCAGTTAGTTTGGCTTAATAGGAGAAGAGGAGCCTGACCTGGGAAAGTCGATATGGAGAAAAAGAGACATATCCTCCTTCTGTCTTAAGAGAGAAGAGGAGAGAGGGGAAAGTAATGTGCATCTCCTACTCTCCTTGAGGAGAAGAAAATGAAAAGGTAAGAGTCAGGAGACTGTCTGGAAAACAGCTGGACAACACACAACAAGCATAACCACAAGCAAAACAATAATGGAACAATAATGAACCTCCAGTCTCCCAAACCTAAATATATTATTAGTCTGTTAACAAAGAAAAGTTTGGAATTTTGAATCAGAACTGCTCAAGTACACTGAGGGGTACTGCAGGAATGTGAAATAAGTTAAGTTTCTACCTTTCCCAAATGAGAATCGGAATATTGTGTCAAAGATTTTTTTTTTTTTTCATAACTAACTTTCAGCATTTGACTGCTTTTGGCAAAGAAAAACAGCACTCACGTTAACTCAAGTGTAAAAAAAAAAAAAAAAACTCTGCAGGAGATTATACTAAGGGAAAATAATTAAAAAATTGGAGGGAGATGGAAAATAAAAAACTGACACCCACTCACACATCAATACATCGATAGATCAATGTGTGTGTGAGTGTGTGTGTTCTGTACACCATTTGAACAGAATTATATAAATAAATCTGTAGATAAACAAAAAACCAGAGGAAATGGGGAAGCAGATAAAAGACTTAGGTTTTACCATGCTCACACACACACACATACACACACACCTGGCTGAGTGATGCTACCCTGGAGGGTGGCTTCAATCTGATGTGTTTAATGTTGACGCTGGTGGCAAGAAACACACACACTCACCCGCTGTTTCAACCTGCCTGTCATTTCATTTCATGAGACCTGATTTACTCATTTCATTTATTTCTTTTTTTTATTATTATTATTATATGCACAGCCATTTAAAACGCTCAAGGTGTGATGCAAATCCCCACGTCTGTGACAGCCAGTACCCAAACTGAGGATCCATCATGCCCTTCAGTGCGTTTTACAGAAATGGCAAAGAACCCTGTACAGGCACGAACTGAATTGTGCCACATAGTGCCAGACCACACATTTCTACTTGGTTGGGTGCTTTAATTGCACTGCGAGCTGTCAAACTACTGACTGGTTACTTCATACCATATTTGGATGCCTTCGTGGTCTTCTGAAAAACAAAAACAAATATTGACTGCGATAATACCCCTATGTTTGGAATCAATTGATTTATTTTATGACATCGCAGTAAACATTATAATGTCAACTTCCAGTGTAAAATAGTTGACAGATTCCTCTGACTTTCCTCAGTGCAAGAAGTCAATTCCAGTTCAGGTGAAGGAGTAGCTTTCCACTTTATGGTAGTTACTTAGATGTATTCAATTTATTTTAAAGTTTATTTGGGAGATTTCAGAGCTGGATGTGTCTCATCTGTCTTCAATGCATCACACTTCTCATTGTGCTTGGCTGCACTTACTACATACAGTATCTTAAGCTGAGTATATTGAAATTTATCATCAGGTAACTTTTGCTCCAGCGAGCACTGGAGATTATTGTAATTCAAATGATTTTCATATCAAAATTTTCCCTGGTCTGGTGAGTCCAGGAGTCTAGCTATCGATGGAAAAATGTGGAAAAAGTACATATTTATGAGCATGAAGATTTAGATTCAGAAAATGCTACTTTCATTAGTTTTGTCAAAAAGTATAAAACTTAAAATAAAAATATGTCTTTCCAGAAAAGCCTAAACTAGAAACAGAACAAGTCTTTAGGGGCTTTGGAGCACTGCATGGTGGAAAATATCATATAGGGATTTGCATATTGCCATGGGGACAGTGGTGTTACAGCGACTCCCCAAGGAGTTCAACTTCCCTAAGGAGAGACAGAGTCCCTGAGGCCAACTCTGTTACCTTTCTCTACACTAGTGTCTTGAGTATGTATGTGTGTGGTCCATTCATGAACTTATTATAAAGGAAGTTATTAGTTATTTGAGTCAAGAGTGAACTTTTCTCAAAAACAATGTTGATGAAGAAGCTGAGAAATAATAATCATAAGGAGTGAGAAAAATATGTCTGTGTTTCTGTACCTGTGTGGGGTGTGTGCTGTCGGTCTGACAAGCTCATCCAGGGACAAAGGCCTCACCTCTGCCTTAGACACCTAGGAGAAATGCAAACAAAATGTCACATGTTCAGTGGAAATGTACTGTTTGTCTAATTATAAGTGTTACAAAAGAATAATATTTCATTTTAGACAGATTTATGTCATTAAAGAGTAAAAACAACCTTGCTGTTCTTATTAAAAAATATCCCCTGTAGCCATTTTGGTTCTGTTTATTAATTAGCCGACACTGAATAATAGAATATAATTTTGTTGTGAGTGATTTTTACAACTGTTAACTCTGATGAGGTTTGACAGTACACAGTAATAACAGTGTGAAAGTGTGACACCCTGACTAATTGCTCAAGACTTGCACCTTGTTGACCACGACAACATGACAACATGATAGTGTCATGGGAAAATTGAAGAAGAAATTACGGAAAAGAAAAAAGCACACTGAAGAAACCTTTATGGTCAAAATGTCTCTGCTTTCAGCTTCATTTATTTTCAAGAACGGGATCAACTCTACATGAGTCACCTGATTCAAATCAGCTCCAAAGCTGACAAGATCAAATGAAGACAGAAGAGGGAGAAAAATACAATTGAAATATGAAATATGATTATTGTAATGATTTAATAATTTGGCTTTCATCCTTGGGGATTTTAAAGACATATTTGATGCAAAAGTAACACAGAAGGTCACTTGCTCTGAAAGGAGGACTTTGATAGAAGACTGTACGTAGGCAGATAAAAGTGTAAACACAGACAAACACTCAGTTCTTTTGTTCATCCTTAGATTAAGATCAACTCAGTGGACTCAGATAACCTTCATTATGCTGCTTGTCTGTGGGTATATTTCTGTTTTGTTTTTTTTGTTTTGTTTTTTTTTGACTCTGGTTTTGTCTGGGTGGAAAATATGGGTCATTTGGACACTGCAAGGTCAATTCACACTTTTATGTTTTATGATAAAGTAGAAAATAAAAATGCACAGGAAGAGAGAAAACAATCTGAAAACAACAAGAGTGAGTATAAGGTACAAGTAAGTATGAAGAGGGAAGGAAGTCACTTAAAACTGAAGAATCTGAAAAAGACAAAGACAGAAAGAAAAAAAACAGAAGAAAGAAAGGGCAGCACTGCTGAAATATCAGCCACTCTATCGTCGTGGTGACAGGGGTCACTCTGGGAAAAGGAAATCAATGCTGACAGCGATGACTCACAGGTCAACACGTAGCAGTGTGTGTGAGTCTATGTGTGTCTGTATTTAAACTATATATGAGCTTGAGTGGGTTTATAATGCATACTGTGTGTGTGTGTGTGTGTGTGTGTGTGTGTGTGTGTGTGTGTGTGTGTGTGTGTGTGTGTGTGTGTGTGTG